>CAWVRF010000021.1:0-50946 GCA_963932465.1 Maratus speciosus | reverse complement strand
CGTTATATAGTGCAGACTAATCACAAATGTTCAATTTAGGGTTTAAAATGCCTATCTAGCCTAGATATAGTCTATTTAGCCTAAATATAGGCTATCTAGGCTATTTCTGTTAGTTTATTCTGTATCTTCTGTTAGTTTGCCAAAAAACCTGGTCAAGTGATGTAACTCTGCATAAACGTGTTATATAGTGCAGACTATGCACAGTTGTTCAATTTATGGATTAAAATGCCTATCTAGCCTAGATATAGTCTATTTAGCCTAAATATACGCTATCTAGGCTATTCTTCTTCTAGTTTGAGAAATAGCCTAGTCAAGTGATGTAACTCTGCGTAAACGCGTTATATAGTGCAGACTAAGCACAGTTGTTCAATTTAGAGTTTAAAATGCCTATCTAGCCTAGATATAGTCTATTTAGCCTAGATATAATCTATTTAGCCTAAATATAGGCTATCTAGGCTATTTCTGTTAGTTTATTCTGTATATTCTGTTAGTTTGCCAAAAAGCCTATTCAAGTGATGTAACTCTGCATAAACGCGTTATATAGTGCAGACTAAGCACAGTTGTTCAATTTAGAGTTTAAATTGCCTATCTAGCCTAGATATAGTCTATTTAGCCTAAATATAGGCTATCTAGGCTATTCTTCTGTTAGTTTGAGAAATAGCGTAATCAAGTGATGTAACTCTGCGTAAACGCGTTATATAGTGCGGACTAAGCACAGTTGTTCAATTTAGAGTTTAAATTGCCTATCTAGCCTAGATATAGTCTATTTAGCCTAAATATAGGCTATCTAGGCTATTTCTGTTAGTTTATTCTGTATATTCTGTTAGTTTGCCAAAAAGCCTATTCAAGTCATGTAACTCTGCATAAACGCGTTGTATAGTGCAGACTAAGCACAGTTGTTCAATTTAGAGTTTAAAATGCCTATCTAGCCGAGATATACTCTATTTAGCCTAAATATAGGCTATCTCGGCTATTCTTTTGCTAATTTGAGAAATATCCTAGTCAAGTGAGTTAACTCTGCATAAACGCGTTATATAGCGCAGACTAAGCACAAATGTTCAATTTAGGTTTTAAAATGCCTATCTATCCTAGATATAGTCTATTTAGCCTAGATATAGTCTATTTAGCCTAAATATAGGCTATCTAGGCTATTTCTGTTAGTTTATTCTGTATATCTGTTAGTTTGGCAAAAAACGTGGTCAAGTGATGTAACTCTGCATAAACGTGTTATATAGTGCAGACTATGCACAGTTGTTCACTTTAGGGATTAAAATGCCTATCTAGCCTAGATATAGTCTATTTAGCCTAGATATAGTCTATTTAGCCTAAATATAGGCTATCTAGGCTATTTCTGTTAGTTTATTCTGTATCTTCTGTTAGTTTGCCAAAAAACCTGGTCAAGTGATGTAACTCTGCATAAACGTGTTATATAGTGCAGACTATGCACAGTTGTTCAATTTATGGATTAAAATGCCTATCTAGCCTAGATATAGTCTATTTAGCCTAAATATAGGCTATCTAGGCTATTCTTCTTCCAGTTTGACAAATAGCCTAGTCAAGTGATGTAACTCTGCGTAAACGCGTTATATAGTGCAGACTAAGCACAGTTGTTCAATTTAGAGTTTAAAATGCCTATCTAGCCTAGATATAGTCTATTTAGCCTAGATATAATCTATTTAGCCTAAATATAGGCTATCTAGGCTATTTCTGTTAGTTTATTCTGTATATTCTGTTAGTTTGCCAAAAAGCCTATTCAAGTGATGTAACTCTGCATAAACGCGTTATATAGTGCAGACTAAGCACAGTTTTTCAATTTAGAGTTTAAATTGCCTATCTAGCCTAGATATAGTCTATTTAGCCTAAATATAGGCTATCTCTGCTATTCTTTTGCTAGTTTGAGAAATATCCTAGTCAAGTGAGTTAACTCTGGCATAAACGCGTTATATAGCGCAGACTAAGCACAAATGTTCAATTTAGGTTTTAAAATGCCTATCTATCATAGGTTTATTGTCTATTTAGCCTAGATATAGTCTATTTAGCCTAAATATAGGCTATCTAGGCTATTCTTCTTCTAGTTTGAGAAATAGCCTAGTCAGGTGATGTAACTCTGCGTAAACGCGTTATATAGTGCAGACTAAGCACAGTTGTTCAATTTAGAGTTTAAAATGCCTATCTAGCCTAGATATAGTCTATTTAGCCTAGATATAATCTATTTAGCCTAAATATAGGCTATCTAGGCTATTTCTGTTAGTTTATTCTGTATATTCTGTTAGTTTGCCAAAAAGCCTATTCAAGTGATGTAACTCTGCATAAACCTGTTATATAGTGACGACTAAGCACAGTTGTTCAATTTAGAGTTTAAAATGCCTATCTAGCCGAGATATAGTCTATTTAGCCTACTTATAGGCTATCTCGGCTATTCTTCTGCTAGTTTGAGAAATATCCTAGTCAAGTGAGTTAACTCTGCAAAAACGCGTTATATAGTGCAGACTAAGCACAGTTGTTCAATTTAGAGTTTAAAATGCCTATCTATCCTAGATATAGTCTATTTAGCCTGAATATAGGCTATCTAGGCTATTTCTGTTAGTTTATTCTGTATCTTCTGTTAGTTTGCCAAAAAACCTGGTCAAGTGATGTAACTCTGCATAAACGTGTTATATAGTGCAGACTATGCACAGTTGTTCAATTTATGGATTAAAATGCCTATCTAGCCTAGATATAGTCTATTTAGCCTAAATATAGGCTATCTAGGCTATTCTTCTGTTAGTTTGAGAAATATCCCAGTCAAGTGAGTTAACGCTGCATAAACGCGTTATATAGTGCAGACTAAGCACAAATGTTCAATTTAGGGTTTAAAATGCCTATCTAGCCTAGATATAGTCTATTTAGCCTAAATATAGGATATCTAGGCTATTCTTCTGTTAGTTTGAGAAATAGCCTAATCAAGTCATGTAACTCTGCGTAAACGCGTTATATAGTGCAGACTAAGAATAGTTGTTCAATTTAGGGATTAAAATGCCTACCTAGCCTAGATATAGTCTATTTAGCCTAGATATAGTCTATTTAGCCTAAATATAGGCTATCTAGGCTATTTCTGTTAGTTTATTCTGTATATTGTGTTAGTATACCAAAAAGCCTAGTCAAGTGATGTAACTCTGCATAAACGCGTTATATAGTGCAGACTAAGCACAAATGTTCAATTTAGGGTTTAAAATGCCTATCTAGACTAGATATAGTCTATTTAGCCTAAATATAGGCTAGCTAGGCTATTCTTCTTCTAGTTTGAGAAATAGCCTAGTCAAGTGATGTAACTCTGCGTAAACGCGTTATATAGTGCAGACTAAGCACAGTTGTTCAATTTAGAGTTTAAAATGCCTATCTAGCCTAGATATAGTCTATTTAGCCTAGATATAATCTATTTAGCCTAAATATAGGCTATCTAGGCTATTTCTGTTAGTTTATTCTGTATATTCTGTTAGTTTGCAAAAAAGCCTATTCAAGTGATGTAACTCTGCATAAACGCGTTATATAGTGCAGACTAAGCACAGTTGTTCAATTTAGAGTTTAAATTGCCTATCTAGCCTAGATATAGTCTATTTAGCCTAAATATAGGCTATCTAGGCTATTCTTCTGTTAGTTTGAGAAATAGCGTAATCAAGTGATGTAACTCTGCGTAAACGCGTTATATAGTGCAGACTAAGCACAGTTGTTCAATTTAGAGTTTAAAATGCCTATCTAGCCGAGATATAGTCTATTTAGCCTAAATATAGGCTATCTAGGCTATTCTTCTGTTAGTTTGAGAAATAGCCTAGTCAAGTGATGTAACTCTGCATAAACGCGTTATATAGTGCAGACTAAGCACAAATGTTCAATTTAGGGTTTAAAATGCCTATCTAGCCTAGATATAGTCTATTTAGCCTAAATATAGGCTATCTAGGCTATTCTTCTGTTAGTTTGAGAAATAGCCTAGTCAGGTGATGTAACTCTGCGTAACGCGTTATATAGTGCGGACTAAGCACAGTTGTTCAATTTAGAGTTTAAATTGCCTATCTAGCCTAGATATAGTCTATTTAGCCTAAATATAGGCTATCTAGGCTATTTCTGTTAGTTTATTCTGTATATTCTGTTAGTTTGCCAAAAAACCTGGTCAAGTGATGTAACTCTGCATAAACGTGTTATATAGTGCAGACTATGCACAGTTGTTCAATTTATGGATTAAAATGCCTATCTAGCCTAGATATAGTCTATTTAGCCTAAATATAGGCTATCTAGGCTATTCTTCTGTTAGTTTGAGAAATATCCCAGTCAAGTGAGTTAACGCTGCATAAACGCGTTATATAGTGCAGACTAAGCACAAATGTTCAATTTAGGGTTTAAAATGCCTATCTAGCCTAGATATAGTCTATTTAGCCTAAATATAGGCTATCTAGGCTATTCTTCTGTTAGTTTGAGAAATAGCCTAATCAAGTCATGTAACTCTGCGTAAACGCGTTATATAGTGCAGACTAAGAATAGTTGTTCAATTTAGGGATTAAAATGCCTACCTAGCCTAGATATAGTCTATTTAGCCTAGATATAGTCTATTTAGCCTAAATATAGGCTATCTAGGCTATTTCTGTTAGTTTATTCTGTATATTGTGTTAGTTTACCAAAAAGCCTAGTCAAGTGATGTAACTCTGCATAAACGCGTTATATAGTGCAGACTAAGCACAAATGTTCAATTTAGGGTTTAAAATGCCTATCTAGACTAGATATAGTCTATTTAGCCTAAATATAGGCTAGCTAGGCTATTCTTCTTCTAGTTTGAGAAATAGCCTAGTCAAGTGATGTAACTCTGCGTAAACGCGTTATATAGTGCAGACTAAGCACAGTTGTTCAATTTAGAGTTTAAAATGCCTATCTAGCCTAGATATAGTCTATTTAGCCTAGATATAATCTATTTAGCCTAAATATAGGCTATCTAGGCTATTTCTGTTAGTTTATTCTGTATATTCTGTTAGTTTGCCAAAAAGCCTATTCAAGTGATGTAACTCTGCATAAACGCGTTATATAGTGCAGACTAAGCACAGTTGTTCAATTTAGAGTTTAAATTGCCTATCTAGCCTAGATATAGTCTATTTAGCCTAAATATAGGCTATCTAGGCTATTCTTCTGTTAGTTTGAGAAATAGCGTAATCAAGTGATGTAACTCTGCGTAAACGCGTTATATAGTGCAGACTAAGCACAGTTGTTCAATTTAGAGTTTAAAATGCCTATCTAGCCTAGATATAGTCTATTTAGCCTAAATATAGGCTATCTAGGCTATTCTTCTTTTAGTTTGAGAAATAGCGTAATCAAGTGATGTAACTCTGCGTAAACGCGTTATATAGTGCAGACTAAGCACAGTTGTTCAATTTAGAGTTTAAAATGCCTATCTAGCCTAGATATAGTCTATTTAGCCTAAATATAGGCTATCTAGGCTATTCTTCTGTTAGTTTGAGAAATAGCGTAATCAAGTGATGTAACTCTGCGTAAACGCGTTATATAGTGCGGACTAAGCACAGTTGTTCAATTTAGAGTTTAAATTGCCTATCTAGCCTAGATATAGTCTATTTAGCCTAAATATAGGCTATCTAGGCTATTTCTGTTAGTTTATTCTGTATATTCTGTTAGTTTGCCAAAAAGCCTATTCAAGTCATGTAACTCTGCATAAACGCGTTGTATAGTGCAGACTAAGCACAGTTGTTCAATTTAGAGTTTAAATTGCCTATCTAGCCTAGATATAGTCTATTTAGCCTAAATATAGGCTATCTAGGCTATTCTTCTTCTAGTTTGAGAAATAGCCTAGTCAAGTGATGTAACTCTGCGTAAACGCGTTATATAGTGCAGACTAAGCACAGTTGTTCAATTTAGAGTTTAAAATGCCTATCTAGCCTAGATATAGTCTATTTAGCCTAAATATAGGCTATCTAGGCTATTCTTCTGTTAGTTTGAGAAATAGCGTAATCAAGTGATGTAACTCTGCGTAAACGCGTTATATAGTGCGGACTAAGCACAGTTGTTCAATTTAGAGTTTAAATTGCCTATCTAGCCTAGATATAGTCTATTTAGCCTAAATATAGGCTATCTAGGCTATTTCTGTTAGTTTATTCTGTATATTCTGTTAGTTTGCCAAAAAGCCTATTCAAGTCATGTAACTCTGCATAAACGCGTTGTATAGTGCAGACTAAGCACAGTTGTTCAATTTAGAGTTTAAAATGCCTATCTAGCCGAGATATACTCTATTTAGCCTAAATATAGGCTATCTCGGCTATTCTTTTGCTAATTTGAGAAATATCCTAGTCAAGTGAGTTAACTCTGCATAAACGCGTTATATAGCGCAGACTAAGCACAAATGTTCAATTTAGGTTTTAAAATGCCTATCTACCCTAGATATAGTCTATTTAGCCTAGATATAGTCTATTTAGCCTAAATATAGGCTATCTAGGCTATTTCTGTTAGTTTATTCTGTATATCTGTTAGTTTGGCAAAAAACGTGGTCAAGTGATGTAACTCTGCATAAACGTGTTATATAGTGCAGACTATGCACAGTTGTTCACTTTAGGGATTAAAATGCCTATCTAGCCTAGATATAGTCTATTTAGCCTAGATATAGTCTATTTAGCCTAAATATAGGCTATCTAGGCTATTTCTGTTAGTTTATTCTGTATATTGTGTTAGTTTGCCAAAAAGCCTAGTCAAGTGATGTAACTCTGCATAAACGCGTTATATAGTGCAGACTAAACACAAATGTTCAATTTAGGGTTTAAAATGCCTATCTAGCCTAGATATAGTCTATTTAGCCTAAATATAGGCTATCTAGGCTATTTCTGTTAGTTTATTCTGTATCTTCTGTTAGTTTGCCAAAAAACCTGGTCAAGTGATGTAACTCTGCATAAACGTGTTATATAGTGCAGACTATGCACAGTTGTTCAATTTATGGATTAAAATGCCTATCTAGCCTAGATATAGTCTATTTAGCCTAAATATAGGCTATCTAGGGTATTCTTCTTCCAGTTTGAGAAATAGCCTAGTCAAGTGATGTAACTCTGCGTAAACGCGTTATATAGTGCAGACTAAGCACAGTTGTTCAATTTAGAGTTTAAAATGCCTATCTAGCCTAGATATAGTCTATTTAGCCTAGATATAATCTATTTAGCCTAAATATAGGCTATCTAGGCTATTTCTGTTAGTTTATTCTGTATATTCTGTTAGTTTGCCAAAAAGCCTATTCAAGTGATGTAACTCTGCATAAACGCGTTATATAGTGCAGACTAAGCACAGTTGTTCAATTTAGAGTTTAAATTGCCTATCTAGCCTAGATATAGTCTATTTAGCCTAAATATAGGCTATCTCGGCTATTCTTTTGCTAGTTTGAGAAATATCCTAGTCAAGTGAGTTAACTCTGCATAAACGCGTTATATAGCGCAGACTAAGCACAAATGTTCAATTTAGGTTTTAAAATGCCTATCTATCCTAGATATAGTCTATTTAGCCTAGATATAGTCTATTTAGCCTAAATATAGGCTATCTAGGCTATTCTTCTTCTAGTTTGAGAAATAGCCTAGTCAGGTGATGTAACTCTGCGTAAACGCGTTATATAGTGCAGACTAAGCACAGTTGTTCAATTTAGAGTTTAAAATGCCTATCTAGCCTAGATATAGTCTATTTAGCCTAGATATAATCTATTTAGCCTAAATATAGGCTATCTAGGCTATTTCTGTTAGTTTATTCTGTATATTCTGTTAGTTTGCCAAAAAGCCTATTCAAGTGATGTAACTCTGCATAAACCTGTTATATAGTGACGACTAAGCACAGTTGTTCAATTTAGAGTTTAAAATGCCTATCTAGCCGAGATATAGTCTATTTAGCCTACTTATAGGCTATCTCGGCTATTCTTCTGCTAGTTTGAGAAATATCCTAGTCAAGTGAGTTAACTCTGCAAAAACGCGTTATATAGTGCAGACTAAGCACAGTTGTTCAATTTAGAGTTTAAAATGCCTATCTATCCTAGATATAGTCTATTTAGCCTGAATATAGGCTATCTAGGCTATTTCTGTTAGTTTATTCTGTATCTTCTGTTAGTTTGCCAAAAAACCTGGTCAAGTGATGTAACTCTGCATAAACGTGTTATATAGTGCAGACTATGCACAGTTGTTCAATTTATGGATTAAAATGCCTATCTAGCCTAGATATAGTCTATTTAGCCTAAATATAGGCTATCTAGGCTATTCTTCTGTTAGTTTGAGAAATATCCCAGTCAAGTGAGTTAACGCTGCATAAACGCGTTATATAGTGCAGACTAAGCACAAATGTTCAATTTAGGGTTTAAAATGCCTATCTAGCCGAGATATAGTCTATTTAGCCTAAATATAGGCTATCTAGGCTATTTATGTTAGTTTATTCTGTATCTTCTGTTAGTTTGCCAAAAAACCTGGTCAAGTGATGTAACTCTGCATAAACGTGTTATATAGTGCAGACTATGCACAGTTGTTCAATTTATGGATTAAAATGCCTATCTAGCCAAGATATAGTCTATTTAGCCTAAATATAGGCTATCTAGGCTATTCTTCTGTTAGTTTGAGAAATAGCCTAGTCAAGTGATGTAACTCTGCATAAACGCGTTATATAGTGCAGACTAAGCACAGTTGCTCAATTTAGGGTTTAAAATGCCTATCTAGTCGAGATATAGTCTATTTAGCCTAAATATAGGCTATCTCGGCTATTCTTCTGCTAGTTTGAGAAATATCCCAGTCAAGTGAGTTAACTTTGCATAAACGCGTTATATAGTGCAGACTAAGCACAAATGTTCAATTTAGGGTTTAAAATGCCTATCTAGCCTAGATATAGTCTATTTAGCCTAAATATAGGCTATCTAGGTTATTCTTCTTCTAGTTTGAGAAATAGCCTAGTCAAGTGATGTAACTCTGCGTAAACGCGTTATATAGTGCAGACTAAGCACAGTTGTTCAATTTAGCGTTTAAAATGCCTATCTAGCCTAGATATAGTCTATTTAGCCTAAATATAGGCTATCTAGGCTATTCTTCTTCTAGTTTGAGAAATAGCCTAGTCAAGTGATCTAACTCTGCGTAAACGCGTTATATAGTGCAGACTAAGCACAGTTGTTCAATTTAGAGTTTAAAATGCCTATCTAGCCTAGATATAGTCTATTTAGCCTAGATATAATCTATTTAGCCTAAATATAGGCTATCTAGGCTATTTCTGTTAGTTTATTCTGTATATTCTGTTAGTTTGCCAAAAAGCCTAATGAAGTGATGTAACTCTGCATAAACGCGTTATATAGTGCAGACTAAGCACAGTTGTTCAATTTAGAGTTTAAATTGCCTATCTAGCCTAGATATAGTCTATTTAGCCTAAATATAGGCTATCTAGGCTATTTCTGTTAGTTTATTCTGTATATTCTGTTAGTTTGCCAAAAAGCCTATTCAAGTCATGTAACTCTGCATAAACGCGTTGTATAGTGCAGACTAAGCACAGTTGCTCAATTTAGGGTTTAAAATGCCTATCTAGTCGAGATATAGTCTATTTAGCCTAAATATAGGCTATCTCGGCTATTCTTTTGCTAGTTTGAGAAATATCCTAGTCAAGTGAGTTAACTCTGCATAAACGCGTTATATAGCGCAGACTAAGCACAAATGTTCAATTTAGGTTTTAAAATGCCTATCTATCCTAGATATAGTCTATTTAGCCTAGATATAGTCTATTTAGCCTAAATATAGGCTATCTAGGCTATTTCTGTTAGTTTATTCTGTATATTGTGTTAGTTTGCCGAAAAGCCTAGTCAAGTGATGTAACTCTGCATAAACGCGTTATATAGTGCAGACTAAGCACAGTGTTTCAATTTAGAGTTTAAAATGCCTATCTAGCCTAGATATAGTCTATTTAGCCTAAATATAGGCTATCTAGGCTATTTCTGCTAGTTTATTCTGTATCTTCTCTTAGTTTGCCAAAAAACCTGGTCAAGTGATGTAACTCTGCATAAACGTGTTATATAGTGCAGACTATGCACAGTTGTTCAATTTATGGATTAAAATGCCTATCTAGCCTAGATATAGTCTATTTAGCCTAAATATAGGCTATCTCGGCTATTCTTCTGCTAGTTTGAGAAATATCCCAGTCAAGTGAGTTAACGCTGCATAAACGCGTTATATAGTGCAGACTAAGCACAAATGTTCAATTTAGGGTTTAAAATGCCTATCTAGCCTAGATATAGTCTATTTAGCCTAAATATAGGCTATCTAGGCTATTCTTCTGTTAGTTTGAGAAATAGCCTAGTCAAGTGATGTAACTCTGCGTAAACGCGTTATATAGTGCAGACTAAGCACAGTTGTTCAATTTAGAGTTTAAAATGCCTATCTAGCCTAGATATAGTCTATTTAGCCTAGATATAATCTATTTAGCCTAAATATAGGCTATCTAGGCTATTTCTGTTAGTTTATTCTGTATATTCTGTTAGTTTGCCAAAAAGCCTATTCAAGTGATGTAACTCTGCATAAACGCGTTATATAGTGCAGACTAAGCACAGTTGTTCAATTTAGAGTTTAAATTGCCTATCTAGCCTAGATATAGTCTATTTAGCCTAAATATAGGCTATCTAGGCTATTCTTCTGTTAGTTTGAGAAATAGCGTAATCAAGTGATGTAACTCTGCGTAAACGCGTTATATAGTGCGGACTAAGCACAGTTGTTCAATTTAGAGTTTAAATTGCCTATCTAACTTAGCATAAACGTGTTATATAGTGCAGACTATGCACAGTTGTTCAATTTATGGATTAAAATGCCTATCTAGCCTAGATATAGTCTATTTAGCCTAAATATAGGCTATCTAGGCTATTCTTCTGTTAGTTTGAGAAATAGCGTAATCAAGTGATGTAACTCTGCGTAAACGCGTTGTATAGTGCAGACTAAGCACAGTTGCTCAATTTAGGGTTTAAAATGCCTATCTAGTCGAGATATAGTCTATTTAGCCTAAATATAGGCTATCTCGGCTATTCTTTTGCTAGTTTGAGAAATATCCTAGTCAAGTGAGTTAACTCTGCATAAACGCGTTATATAGCGCAGACTAAGCACAAATGTTCAATTTAGGTTTTAAAATGCCTATCTATCCTAGATATAGTCTATTTAGCCTAGATGTAGTCTATTTAGCCTAAATATAGGCTATCTAGGCTATTTCTGTTAGTTTATTCTGTATATCTGTTAGTTTGGCAAAAAACCTGGTCAAGTGATTTAACTCTGCATAAACGTGTTATATAGTGCAGACTATGCACAGTTGTTCAATTTAGGGATTAAAATCCCTATCTAGCCTAGATATAGTCTATTTAGCCTAGATATAGTCTATTTAGCCTAAATATAGGCTATCTAGGCTATTTCTGTTAGTTTATTCTGTATATTGTGTTAGTTTGCCAAAAAGCCTTGTCAAGTGATGTAATTCTGCATAAACGCGTTATATAGTGCAGACTAAGCACAAATGTTCAATTTAGGGTTTAAAATGCCTATCTAGCCTAGATATAGTCTATTTAGCCTAAATATAGGCTATCTAGGCTATTCTTCTTCTAGTTTGAAAAATAGCCTAGTCAGGTGATGTAACTCTGCGTAAACGCGTTATATAGTGCAGACTAAGCACAGTTGTTCAATTTAGAGTTTAAAATGCCTATCTAGCCTAGATATAGTCTATTTAGCCTAGATATAATTTATTTAGCCTAAATATAGGCTATCTAGGCTATTTCTGTTAGTTTATTCTGTATATTCTGTTAGTTTGCCAAAAAGCCTATTCAAGTGATGTAACTCTGCATAAACGCGTTATATAGTGCAGACTAAGCACAGTTGTTCAATTTAGAGTTTAAATTGCCTATCTAGCCTAGATATAGTCTATTTAGCCTAAATATAGGCTATCTAGGCTATTCTTCTTTTAGTTTGAGAAATAGCGTAATCAAGTGATGTAATTCTGCATAAACGCGTTATATAGTGCAGACTAAGCACAAATGTTCAATTTAGGGTTTAAAATGCCTATCTAGCCTAGATATAGTCTATTTAGCCTAAATATAGGCTAGCTAGGCTATTCTTCTTCTAGTTTGAGAAATAGCCTAGTCAAGTGATGTAACTCTGCGTAAACGCGTTATATAGTGCAGACTAAGCACAGTTGTTCAATTTAGAGTTTAAAATGCCTATCTAGCCTAGATATAGTCTATTTAGCCTAGACATAATCTATTTAGCCTAAATATAGGCTATCTAGGCTATTTCTGTTAGTTTATTCTGTATATTCTGTTAGTTTGCCAAAAAGCCTATTCAAGTGATGTAACTCTGCATAAACGCGTTATATAGTGCAGACTAAGCACAGTTGTTCAATTTAGAGTTTAAATTGCCCATCTAGCCTAGATATAGTCTATTTAGCCTAAATATAGGCTATCTAGGCTATTCTTCTGTTAGTTTGAGAAATAGCGTAATCAAGTGATGTAACTCTGCGTAAACGCGTTATATAGTGCAGACTAAGCACAGTTGTTCAATTTAGAGTTTAAAATGCCTATCTAGCCGAGATATAGTCTATTTAGCCTAAATATAGGCTATCTAGGCTATTCTTCTGTTAGTTTGAGAAATAGCCTAGTCAAGTGATGTAACTCTGCATAAACGCGTTATATAGTGCAGACTAAGCACAAATGTTCAATTTAGGGTTTAAAATGCCTATCTAGTCGAGATATAGTCTATTTAGCCTAAATATAGGCTATCTCGGCTATTCTTTTGCTAGTTTGAGAAATATCCTAGTCAAGTGAGTTAACTCTGCATAAACGCGTTATATAGCGCAGACTAAGCACAAATGTTCAATTTAGGTTTTAAAATGCCTATCTATCCTAGATATAGTCTATTTAGCCTAGATATAGTCTATTTAGCCTAAATATAGGCTATCTAGGCTATTTCTGTTAGTTTATTCTGTATATCTGTTAGTTTGGCAAAAAACCTGGTCAAGTGATTTAACTCTGCATAAACGTGTTATATAGTGCAGACTATGCACAGTTGTTCAATTTAGGGATTAAAATCCCTATCTAGCCTAGATATAGTCTATTTAGCCTAGATATAGTCTATTTAGCCTAAATATAGGCTATCTAGGCTATTTCTGTTAGTTTATTCTGTATATTGTGTTAGTTTGCCAAAAAGCCTTGTCAAGTGATGTAATTCTGCATAAACGCGTTATATAGTGCAGACTAAGCACAAATGTTCAATTTAGGGTTTAAAATGCCTATCTAGCCTAGATATAGTCTATTTAGCCTAAATATAGGCTATCTAGGCTATTCTTCTTCTAGTTTGAAAAATAGCCTAGTCAGGTGATGTAACTCTGCGTAAACGCGTTATATAGTGCAGACTAAGCACAGTTGTTCAATTTAGAGTTTAAAATGCCTATCTAGCCTAGATATAGTCTATTTAGCCTAGATATAATCTATTTAGCCTAAATATAGGCTATCTAGGCTATTTCTGTTAGTTTATTCTGTATATTCTGTTAGTTTGCCAAAAAGCCTATTCAAGTGATGTAACTCTGCATAAACGCGTTATATAGTGCAGACTAAGCACAGTTGTTCAATTTAGAGTTTAAATTGCCTATCTAGCCTAGATATAGTCTATTTAGCCTAAATATAGGCTATCTAGGCTATTCTTCTGTTAGTTTGAGAAATAGCGTAATCAAGTGATGTAATTCTGCATAAACGCGTTATATAGTGCAGACTAAGCACAAATGTTCAATTTAGGGTTTAAAATGCCTATCTAGCCTAGATATAGTCTATTTAGCCTAAATATAGGCTAGCTAGGCTATTCTTCTTCTAGTTTGAGAAATAGCCTAGTCAAGTGATGTAACTCTGCGTAAACGCGTTATATAGTGCAGACTAAGCACAGTTGTTCAATTTAGAGTTTAAAATGCCTATCTAGCCTAGATATAGTCTATTTAGCCTAGATATAATCTATTTAGCCTAAATATAGGCTATCTAGGCTATTTCTGTTAGTTTATTCTGTATATTCTGTTAGTTTGCCAAAAAGCCTATTCAAGTGATGTAACTCTGCATAAACGCGTTATATAGTGCAGACTAAGCACAGTTGTTCAATTTAGAGTTTAAATTGCCTATCTAGCTTAGATATAGTCTATTTAGCCTAAATATAGGCTATCTAGGCTATTCTTCTGTTAGTTTGAGAAATAGCGTAATCAAGTGATGTAACTCTGCGTAAACGCGTTATATAGTGCAGACTAAGCACAGTTGTTCAATTTAGAGTTTAAAATGCCTATCTAGCCGAGATATAGTCTATTTAGCCTAAATATAGGCTATCTAGGCTATTCTTCTGTTAGTTTGAGAAATAGCCTAGTCAAGTGATGTAACTCTGCATAAACGCGTTATATAGTGCAGACTAAGCACAAATGTTCAATTTAGGGTTTAAAATGCCTATCTAGCCTAGATATAGTCTATTTAGCCTAAATATAGGCTATCTAGGCTATTCTTCTTCTAGTTTGAGAAATAGCCTAGTCAGGTGATGTAACTCTGCGTAAACGCGTTATATAGAGCAGACTAAGCACAGTTGTTCAATTTAGAGTTTAAAATTCCTATCTAGCCTAGATATAGTCTATTTAGCCTAGATATAATCTATATAGCCTAAATATAGGCTATCTAGGCTATTTCTGTTAGTTTATTCTGTATATTCTGTTAGTTTGCCAAAAAGCCTATTCAAGTGATGTAACTCTGCATAAACGCGTTATATAGTGCAGACTAAGCACAGTTGTTCAATTTAGAGTTTAAAATGCCTATCTAGCCGAGATATAGTCTATTTAGCCTAAATATAGGCTATCTCGGCTATTCTTCTGCTAGTTTGAGAAATATTCTAGTCAAGTGAATTAACTCTGCATAAACGCGTTATATAGTGCAGACTAAGCACAAATGTTCAATTTAGGGTTTAAAATGCCTATCTAGCCTAGATATAGTCTATTTAGCCTAAATATAGGCTATCTAGGCTATTTATGTTAGTTTATTCTGTATCTTCTGTTAGTTTGCCAAAAAACCTGGTCAAGTGATGTAACTCTGCATAAACGTGTTATATAGTGCAGACTATGCACAGTTGTTCAATTTATGGATTAAAATGCCTATCTAAGCAAGATATAGTCTATTTAGCCTAAATATAGGCTATCTAGGCTATTCTTCTGTTAGTTTGAGAAATAGCCTAGTCAAGTGATGTAACTGCATAAACGCGTTATATAGTGCAGACTAAGCACAAATGTTCAATTTAGAGTTTAAAATGCCTATCTAGCCTAGATATAGTCTATTTAGCCTAGATATAATCTATTTAGCCTAAATATAGGCTATCTAGGCTATTTCTGTTAGTTTATTCTGTATATTCTGTTAGTTTGCCAAAAAGCCTATTCAAGTGATGTAACTCTGCATAAACGCGTTATATAGTGCAGACTAAGCACAGTTGTTCAATTTAGAGTTTAAATTGCCTATCTAGCCTAGATATAGTCTATTTAGCCTAAATATAGGCTATCTAGGCTATTCTTCTGTTAGTTTGAGAAATAGCGTAATCAAGTGATGTAACTCTGCGTAAACGCGTTATATAGTGCAGACTAAGCACAGTTGTTCAATTTAGAGTTTAAAATGCCTATCTAGCCGAGATATAGTCTATTTAGCCTAAATATAAGCTATCTAGGCTATTCTTCTGTTAGTTTGAGAAATAGCCTAGTCAAGTGATGTAACTCTGCATAAACGCGTTATATAGTGCAGACTAAGCACAAATGTTCAATTTAGGGTTTAAAATGCCTATCTAGCCTAGATATAGTCTATTTAGCCTAAATATAGGCTATCTAGGCTATTTATGTTAGTTTATTCTGTATCTTCTGTTAGTTTGCCAAAAAACCTGGTCAAGTGATGTAACTCTGCATAAACGTGTTATATAGTGCAGACTATGCACAGTTGTTCAATTTATGGATTAAAATGCCTATCTAGCCAAGATATAGTCTATTTAGCCTAAATATAGGCTATCTAGGCTATTCTTCTGTTAGTTTGAGAAATAGCCTAGTCAAGTGATGTAACTCTGCATAAACGCGTTATATAGTGCAGACTAAGCACAGTTGCTCAATTTAGGGTTTAAAATGCCTATCTAGTCGAGATATAGCCTATTTAGCCTAAATATAGGCTATCTCGGCTATTCTTCTGCTAGTTTGAGAAATATTCTAGTCAAGTGAATTAACTCTGCATAAACGCGTTATATAGTGCAGACTAAGCACAAATGTTCAATTTAGGGTTTAAAATGCCTATCTAGCCTAGATATAGTCTATTTAGCCTAAATATAGGCTATCTAGGCTATTTATGTTAGTTTATTCTGTATCTTCTGTTAGTTTGCCAAAAAACCTGGTCAAGTGATGTAACTCTGCATAAACGTGTTATATAGTGCAGACTATGCACAGTTGTTCAATTTATGGATTAAAATGCCTATCTAAGCAAGATATAGTCTATTTAGCCTAAATATAGGCTATCTAGGCTATTCTTCTGTTAGTTTGAGAAATAGCCTAGTCAAGTGATGTAACTGCATAAACGCGTTATATAGTGCAGACTAAGCACAAATGTTCAATTTAGAGTTTAAAATGCCTATCTAGCCTAGATATAGTCTATTTAGCCTAGATATAATCTATATAGCCTAAATATAGGCTATCTAGGCTATTTCTGTTAGTTTATTCTGTATATTCTGTTAGTTTGCCAAAAAGCCTATTCAAGTGATGTAACTCTGCATAAACGCGTTATATAGTGCAGACTAAGCACAGTTGTTCAATTTAGAGTTTAAAATGCCTATCTAGCCGAGATATAGTCTATTTAGCCTAAATATAGGCTATCTCGGCTATTCTTCTGCTAGTTTGAGAAATATTCTAGTCAAGTGAATTAACTCTGCATAAACGCGTTATATAGTGCAGACTAAGCACAAATGTTCAATTTAGGGTTTAAAATGCCTATCTAGCCTAGATATAGTCTATTTAGCCTAAATATAGGCTATCTAGGCTATTTATGTTAGTTTATTCTGTATCTTCTGTTAGTTTGCCAAAAAACCTGGTCAAGTGATGTAACTCTGCATAAACGTGTTATATAGTGCAGACTATGCACAGTTGTTCAATTTATGGATTAAAATGCCTATCTAAGCAAGATATAGTCTATTTAGCCTAAATATAGGCTATCTAGGCTATTCTTCTGTTAGTTTGAGAAATAGCCTAGTCAAGTGATGTAACTGCATAAACGCGTTATATAGTGCAGACTAAGCACAAATGTTCAATTTAGAGTTTAAAATGCCTATCTAGCCTAGATATAGTCTATTTAGCCTAGATATAATCTATTTAGCCTAAATATAGGCTATCTAGGCTATTTCTGTTAGTTTATTCTGTATATTCTGTTAGTTTGCCAAAAAGCCTATTCAAGTGATGTAACTCTGCATAAACGCGTTATATAGTGCAGACTAAGCACAGTTGTTCAATTTAGAGTTTAAATTGCCTATCTAGCCTAGATATAGTCTATTTAGCCTAAATATAGGCTATCTAGGCTATTCTTCTGTTAGTTTGAGAAATAGCGTAATCAAGTGATGTAACTCTGCGTAAACGCGTTATATAGTGCAGACTAAGCACAGTTGTTCAATTTAGAGTTTAAAATGCCTATCTAGCCGAGATATAGTCTATTTAGCCTAAATATAAGCTATCTAGGCTATTCTTCTGTTAGTTTGAGAAATAGCCTAGTCAAGTGATGTAACTCTGCATAAACGCGTTATATAGTGCAGACTAAGCACAAATGTTCAATTTAGGGTTTAAAATGCCTATCTAGCCTAGATATAGTCTATTTAGCCTAAATATAGGCTATCTAGGCTATTTATGTTAGTTTATTCTGTATCTTCTGTTAGTTTGCCAAAAAACCTGGTCAAGTGATGTAACTCTGCATAAACGTGTTATATAGTGCAGACTATGCACAGTTGTTCAATTTATGGATTAAAATGCCTATCTAGCCAAGATATAGTCTATTTAGCCTAAATATAGGCTATCTAGGCTATTCTTCTGTTAGTTTGAGAAATAGCCTAGTCAAGTGATGTAACTCTGCATAAACGCGTTATATAGTGCAGACTAAGCACAGTTGCTCAATTTAGGGTTTAAAATGCCTATCTAGTCGAGATATAGCCTATTTAGCCTAAATATAGGCTATCTCGGCTATTCTTCTGCTAGTTTGAGAAATATCCCAGTCAAGTGAGTTAACGCTGCATAAACGCGTTATATAGTGCAGACTAAGCACAAATGTTCAATTTAGGGTTTAAAATGCCTATCTAGCCTAGATATAGTCTATTTAGCCTAAATATAGGCTATCTAGGCTATTCTTCTTCTAGTTTGAGAAATAGCCTAGTCAGGTGATGTAACTCTGCGTAAACGCGTTATATAGTGCAGACTAAGCACAGTTGCTCAATTTAGGGTTTAAAATGCCTATCTAGCCGATATATAGTCTATTTAGCCTAAATATAGGCTATCTCGGCTATTCTTCTGCTAGTTTGAAAAATATCCTAGTCAAGTGAGTTAACTTTGCATAAACGCGTTATATAGTGCAGACTAAGCACAAATGTTCAATTTAGGGTTTAAAATGCCTATCTAGCCTAGATATAGTCTATTTAGCCTAAATATAGGCTATCTAGGTTATTCTTCTTCTAGTTTGAGAAATAGCCTAGTCAAGTGATGTAACTCTGCGTAAACGCGTTATATAGTGCAGACTAAGCACAGTTGTTCAATTTAGCGTTTAAAATGCCTATCTAGCCTAGATATAGTCTATTTAGCCTAAATATAGGCTATCTAGGCTATTCTTCTTCTAGTTTGAGAAATAGCCTAGTCAGGTGATGTAACTCTGCGTAAACGCGTTATATAGAGCAGACTAAGCACAGTTGTTCAATTTAGAGTTTAAAATGCCTATCTAGCCTAGATATAGTCTATTTAGCCTAGATATAATCTATATAGCCTAAATATAGGCTATCTAGGCTATTTCTGTTAGTTTATTCTGTATATTCTGTTAGTTTGCCAAAAAGCCTATTCAAGTGATGTAACTCTGCATAAACGCGTTATATAGTGCAGACTAAGCACAGTTGTTCAATTTAGAGTTTAAAATGCCTATCTAGCCGAGATATAGTCTATTTAGCCTAAATATAGGCTATCTCGGCTATTCTTCTGCTAGTTTGAGAAATATTCTAGTCAAGTGAATTAACTCTGCATAAACGCGTTATATAGTGCAGACTAAGCACAAATGTTCAATTTAGGGTTTAAAATGCCTATCTAGCCTAGATATAGTCTATTTAGCCTAAATATAGGCTATCTAGGCTATTTATGTTAGTTTATTCTGTATCTTCTGTTAGTTTGCCAAAAAACCTGGTCAAGTGATGTAACTCTGCATAAACGTGTTATATAGTGCAGACTATGCACAGTTGTTCAATTTATGGATTAAAATGCCTATCTAGCCAAGATATAGTCTATTTAGCCTAAATATAGGCTATCTAGGCTATTCTTCTGTTAGTTTGAGAAATAGCCTAGTCAAGTGATGTAACTCTGCATAAACGCGTTATATAGTGCAGACTAAGCACAGTTGCTCAATTTAGGGTTTAAAATGCCTATCTAGTCGAGATATAGCCTATTTAGCCTAAATATAGGCTATCTCGGCTATTCTTCTGCTAGTTTGAGAAATATCCCAGTCAAGTGAGTTAACGCTGCATAAACGCGTTATATAGTGCAGACTAAGCACAAATGTTCAATTTAGGGTTTAAAATGCCTATCTAGCCTAGATATAGTCTATTTAGCCTAAATATAGGCTATCTAGGCTATTCTTCTTCTAGTTTGAGAAATAGCCTAGTCAGGTGATGTAACTCTGCGTAAACGCGTTATATAGTGCAGACTAAGCACAGTTGCTCAATTTAGGGTTTAAAATGCCTATCTAGCCGATATATAGTCTATTTAGCCTAAATATAGGCTATCTCGGCTATTCTTCTGCTAGTTTGAAAAATATCCTAGTCAAGTGAGTTAACTTTGCATAAACGCGTTATATAGTGCAGACTAAGCACAAATGTTCAATTTAGGGTTTAAAATGCCTATCTAGCCTAGATATAGTCTATTTAGCCTAAATATAGGCTATCTAGGTTATTCTTCTTCTAGTTTGAGAAATAGCCTAGTCAAGTGATGTAACTCTG
Organism: Maratus speciosus; assembly: GCA_963932465.1. NCBI lineage: Eukaryota > Metazoa > Arthropoda > Arachnida > Araneae > Salticidae > Maratus > Maratus speciosus. The sequence continues at coordinate 30,706 of CAWVRF010000021.1, read as the reverse complement.
CGTAAACGCGTTATATAGTGCAGACTAAGCACAGTTGTTCAATTTAGCGTTTAAAATGCCTATCTAGCCTAGATATAGTCTATTTAGCCTAAATATAGGCTATCTAGGCTATTCTTCTTCTAGTTTGAGAAATAGCCTAGTCAAGTGATCTAACTCTGCGTAAACGCGTTATATAGTGCAGACTAAGCACAGTTGTTCAATTTAGAGTTTAAAATGCCTATCTAGCCTAGATATAGTCTATTTAGCCTAGATATAATCTATTTAGCCTAAATATAGGCTATCTAGGCTATTTCTGTTAGTTTATTCTGTATATTCTGTTAGTTTGCCAAAAAGCCTAATGAAGTGATGTAACTCTGCATAAACGCGTTATATAGTGCAGACTAAGCACAGTTGTTCAATTTAGAGTTTAAATTGCCTATCTAGCCTAGATATAGTCTATTTAGCCTAAATATAGGCTATCTAGGCTATTTCTGTTAGTTTATTCTGTATATTCTGTTAGTTTGCCAAAAAGCCTATTCAAGTCATGTAACTCTGCATAAACGCGTTGTATAGTGCAGACTAAGCACAGTTGCTCAATTTAGGGTTTAAAATGCCTATCTAGTCGAGATATAGTCTATTTAGCCTAAATATAGGCTATCTCGGCTATTCTTTTGCTAGTTTGAGAAATATCCTAGTCAAGTGAGTTAACTCTGCATAAACGCGTTATATAGCGCAGACTAAGCACAAATGTTCAATTTAGGTTTTAAAATGCCTATCTATCCTAGATATAGTCTATTTAGCCTAGATATAGTCTATTTAGCCTAAATATAGGCTATCTAGGCTATTTCTGTTAGTTTATTCTGTATATTGTGTTAGTTTGCCAAAAAGCCTAGTCAAGTGATGTAACTCTGCATAAACGCGTTATATAGTGCAGACTAAGCACAGTGTTTCAATTTAGAGTTTAAAATGCCTATCTAGCCTAGATATAGTCTATTTAGCCTAAATATAGGCTATCTAGCCTATTTCTGCTAGTTTATTCTGTATCTTCTGTTAGTTTGCCAAAAAACCTGGTCAAGTGATGTAACTCTGCATAAACGTGTTATATAGTGCAGACTATGCACAGTTGTTCAATTTATGGATTAAAATGCCTATCTAGCCTAGATATAGTCTATTTAGCCTAAATATAGGCTATCTCGGCTATTCTTCTGCTAGTTTGAGAAATATCCCAGTCAAGTGAGTTAACGCTGCATAAACGCGTTATATAGTGCAGACTAAGCACAAATGTTCAATTTAGGGTTTAAAATGCCTATCTAGCCTAGATATAGTCTATTTAGCCTAAATATAGGCTATCTAGGCTATTCTTCTGTTAGTTTGAGAAATAGCCTAGTCAAGTGATGTAACTCTGCGTAAACGCGTTATATAGTGCAGACTAAGCACAGTTGTTCAATTTAGAGTTTAAAATGCCTATCTAGCCTAGATATAGTCTATTTAGCCTAGATATAATCTATTTAGCCTAAATATAGGCTATCTAGGCTATTTCTGTTAGTTTATTCTGTATATTCTGTTAGTTTGCCAAAAAGCCTATTCAAGTGATGTAACTCTGCATAAACGCGTTATATAGTGCAGACTAAGCACAGTTGTTCAATTTAGAGTTTAAATTGCCTATCTAGCCTAGATATAGTCTATTTAGCCTAAATATAGGCTATCTAGGCTATTCTTCTGTTAGTTTGAGAAATAGCGTAATCAAGTGATGTAACTCTGCGTAAACGCGTTATATAGTGCGGACTAAGCACAGTTGTTCAATTTAGAGTTTAAATTGCCTATCTAACTCTGCATAAACGTGTTATATAGTGCAGACTATGCACAGTTGTTCAATTTATGGATTAAAATGCCTATCTAGCCTAGATATAGTCTATTTAGCCTAAATATAGGCTATCTAGGCTATTCTTCTGTTAGTTTGAGAAATAGCGTAATCAAGTGATGTAACTCTGCGTAAACGCGTTATATAGTGCGGACTAAGCACAGTTGTTCAATTTAGAGTTTAAATTGCCTATCTAACTCTGCATAAACGCGTTATATAGTGCAGACTAAGCACAAATGTTCAATTTAGGGTTTAAAATGCCTATCTAGCCTAGATATAGTCTATTTAGCCTAAATATAGGCTATCTAGGCTATTCTTCTGTTAGTTTGAGAAATAGCCTAGTCAAGTGATGTAACTCTGCGTAAACGCGTTATATAGTGCAGACTAAGCACAGTTGTTCAATTTAGAGTTTAAAATGCCTATCTAGCCTAGATATAGTCTATTTAGCCTAGATATAATCTATTTAGCCTAAATATAGGCTATCTAGGCTATTTCTGTTAGTTTATTCTGTATATCTGTTAGTTTGGCAAAAAACCTGGTCAAGTGATTTAACTCTGCATAAACGTGTTATATAGTGCAGACTATGCACAGTTGTTCAATTTAGGGATTAAAATCCCTATCTAGCCTAGATATAGTCTATTTAGCCTAGATATAGTCTATTTAGCCTAAATATAGGCTATCTAGGCTATTTCTGTTAGTTTATTCTGTATATTGTGTTAGTTTGCCAAAAAGCCTTGTCAAGTGATGTAATTCTGCATAAACGCGTTATATAGTGCAGACTAAGCACAAATGTTCAATTTAGGGTTTAAAATGCCTATCTAGCCTAGATATAGTCTATTTAGCCTAAATATAGGCTATCTAGGCTATTCTTCTTCTAGTTTGAAAAATAGCCTAGTCAGGTGATGTAACTCTGCGTAAACGCGTTATATAGTGCAGACTAAGCACAGTTGTTCAATTTAGAGTTTAAAATGCCTATCTAGCCTAGATATAGTCTATTTAGCCTAGATATAATCTATTTAGCCTAAATATAGGCTATCTAGGCTATTTCTGTTAGTTTATTCTGTATATTCTGTTAGTTTGCCAAAAAGCCTATTCAAGTGATGTAACTCTGCATAAACGCGTTATATAGTGCAGACTAAGCACAGTTGTTCAATTTAGAGTTTAAATTGCCTATCTAGCCTAGATATAGTCTATTTAGCCTAAATATAGGCTATCTAGGCTATTCTTCTGTTAGTTTGAGAAATAGCGTAATCAAGTGATGTAACTCTGCGTAAACGCGTTATATAGTGCAGACTAAGCACAGTTGTTCAATTTAGAGTTTAAATTGCCTATCTAGCCTAGATATAGTCTATTTAGCCTAAATATAGGCTATCTAGGCTATTTCTGTTAGTTTATTCTGTATATTCTGTTAGTTTGCCAAAAAGCCTATTCAAGTGATGTAACTCTGCATAAACGCGTTATATAGTGCAGACTAAGCACAGTTGTTCAATTTAGAGTTTAAATTGCCTATCTAGCCTAGATATAGTCTATTTAGCCTAAATATAGGCTATCTAGGCTATTCTTCTGTTAGTTTGAGAAATAGCGTAATCAAGTGATGTAATTCTGCATAAACGCGTTATATAGTGCAGACTAAGCACAAATGTTCAATTTAGGGTTTAAAATGCCTATCTAGCCTAGATATAGTCTATTTAGCCTAAATATAGGCTATCTAGGCTATTCTTCTTCTAGTTTGAAAAATAGCCTAGTCAGGTGATGTAACTCTGCGTAAACGCGTTATATAGTGCAGACTAAGCACAGTTGTTCAATTTAGAGTTTAAAATGCCTATCTAGCCTAGATATAGTCTATTTAGCCTAGATATAATCTATTTAGCCTAAATATAGGCTATCTAGGCTATTTCTGTTAGTTTATTCTGTATATTCTGTTAGTTTGCCAAAAAGCCTATTCAAGTGATGTAACTCTGCATAAACGCGTTATATAGTGCAGACTAAGCACAGTTGTTCAATTTAGAGTTTAAATTGCCTATCTAGCCTAGATATAGTCTATTTAGCCTAAATATAGGCTATCTAGGCTATTCTTCTGTTAGTTTGAGAAATAGCGTAATCAAGTGATGTAATTCTGCATAAACGCGTTATATAGTGCAGACTAAGCACAAATGTTCAATTTAGGGTTTAAAATGCCTATCTAGCCTAGATATAGTCTATTTAGCCTAAATATAGGTTAGCTAGGCTATTCTTCTTCTAGTTTGAGAAATAGCCTAGTCAAGTGATGTAACTCTGCGTAAACGCGTTATATAGTGCAGACTAAGCACAGTTGTTCAATTTAGAGTTTAAAATGCCTATCTAGCCTAGATATAGTCTATTTAGCCTAGATATAATCTATTTAGCCTAAATATAGGCTATCTAGGCTATTTCTGTTAGTTTATTCTGTATATTCTGTTAGTTTGCCAAAAAGCCTATTCAAGTGATGTAACTCTGCATAAACGCGTTATATAGTGCAGACTAAGCACAGTTGTTCAATTTAGAGTTTAAATTGCCTATCTAGCCTAGATATAGTCTATTTAGCCTAAATATAGGCTATCTAGGCTATTCTTCTGTTAGTTTGAGAAATAGCGTAATCAAGTGATGTAACTCTGCGTAAACGCGTTATATAGTGCAGACTAAGCACAGTTGTTCAATTTAGAGTTTAAAATGCCTATCTAGCCGAGATATAGTCTATTTAGACTAAATATAGGCTATCTAGGCTATTCTTCTGTTAGTTTGAGAAATAGCCTAGTCAAGTGATGTAACTCTGCATAAACGCGTTATATAGTGCAGACTAAGCACAAATGTTCAATTTAGGGTTTAAAATGCCTATCTAGTCGAGATATAGTCTATTTAGCCTAAATATAGGCTATCTCGGCTATTCTTTTGCTAGTTTGAGAAATATCCTAGTCAAGTGAGTTAACTCTGCATAAACGCGTTATATAGCGCAGACTAAGCACAAATGTTCAATTTAGGTTTTAAAATGCCTATCTATCCTAGATATAGTCTATTTAGCCTAGATATAGTCTATATAGCCTAAATATAGGCTATCTAGGCTATTTCTGTTAGTTTATTCTGTATATCTGTTAGTTTGGCAAAAAACTTGGTCAAGTGATTTAACTCTGCATAAACGTGTTATATAGTGCAGACTAAGCACAGTTGTTCAATTTAGAGTTTAAAATGCCTATCTAGCCTAGATATAGTCTATTTAGCCTAAATATAGGCTATCTAGGCTATTTCTGTTAGTTTATTCTGTATATTCTGTTAGTTTGCCAAAAAGCCTATTCAAGTGATGTAACTCTGCATAAACGCGTTATATAGTGCAGACTAAGCACAGTTGTTCAATTTAGAGTTTAAATTGCCTATCTAGCCTAGATATAGTCTATTTAGCCTAAATATAGGCTATCTAGGCTATTCTTCTGTTAGTTTGAGAAATAGCGTAATCAAGTGATGTAATTCTGCATAAACGCGTTATATAGTGCAGACTAAGCACAAATGTTCAATTTAGGGTTTAAAATGCCTATCTAGCCTAGATATAGTCTATTTAGCCTAAATATAGGTTAGCTAGGCTATTCTTCTTCTAGTTTGAGAAATAGCCTAGTCAAGTGATGTAACTCTGCGTAAACGCGTTATATAGTGCAGACTAAGCACAGTTGTTCAATTTAGAGTTTAAAATGCCTATCTAGCCTAGATATAGTCTATTTAGCCTAGATATAATCTATTTAGCCTAAATATAGGCTATCTAGGCTATTTCTGTTAGTTTATTCTGTATATTCTGTTAGTTTGCCAAAAAGCCTATTCAAGTGATGTAACTCTGCATAAACGCGTTATATAGTGCAGACTAAGCACAGTTGTTCAATTTAGAGTTTAAATTGCCTATCTAGCCTAGATATAGTCTATTTAGCCTAAATATAGGCTATCTAGGCTATTCTTCTGTTAGTTTGAGAAATAGCGTAATCAAGTGATGTAACTCTGCGTAAACGCGTTATATAGTGCAGACTAAGCACAGTTGTTCAATTTAGAGTTTAAAATGCCTATCTAGCCGAGATATAGTCTATTTAGACTAAATATAGGCTATCTAGGCTATTCTTCTGTTAGTTTGAGAAATAGCCTAGTCAAGTGATGTAACTCTGCATAAACGCGTTATATAGTGCAGACTAAGCACAAATGTTCAATTTAGGGTTTAAAATGCCTATCTAGTCGAGATATAGTCTATTTAGCCTAAATATAGGCTATCTCGGCTATTCTTTTGCTAGTTTGAGAAATATCCTAGTCAAGTGAGTTAACTCTGCATAAACGCGTTATATAGCGCAGACTAAGCACAAATGTTCAATTTAGGTTTTAAAATGCCTATCTATCCTAGATATAGTCTATTTAGCCTAGATATAGTCTATATAGCCTAAATATAGGCTATCTAGGCTATTTCTGTTAGTTTATTCTGTATATCTGTTAGTTTGGCAAAAAACTTGGTCAAGTGATTTAACTCTGCATAAACGTGTTATATAGTGCAGACTAAGCACAGTTGTTCAATTTAGAGTTTAAAATGCCTATCTAGCCTAGATATAGTCTATTTAGCCTAAATATAGGCTATCTAGGCTATTTCTGTTAGTTTATTCTGTATATTCTGTTAGTTTGCCAAAAAGCCTATTCAAGTGATGTAACTCTGCATAAACGCGTTATATAGTGCAGACTAAGCACAGTTGTTCAATTTAGAGTTTAAATTGCCTATCTAGCCTAGATATAGTCTATTTAGCCTAAATATAGGCTATCTAGGCTATTCTTCTGTTAGTTTGAGAAATAGCGTAATCAAGTGATGTAACTCTGCGTAAACGCGTTATATAGTGCAGACTAAGCACAGTTGTTCAATTTAGAGTTTAAATTGCCTATCTAGCCTAGATATAGTCTATTTAGCCTAAATATAGGCTATCTAGGCTATTTCTGTTAGTTTATTCTGTATATTCTGTTAGTTTGCCAAAAAGCCTATTCAAGTGATGTAACTCTGCATAAACGCGTTATATAGTGCAGACTAAGCACAGTTGTTCAATTTAGAGTTTAAATTGCCTATCTAGCCTAGATATAGTCTATTTAGCCTAAATATAGGCTATCTAGGCTATTCTTCTGTTAGTTTGAGAAATAGCGTAATCAAGTGATGTAATTCTGCATAAACGCGTTATATAGTGCAGACTAAGCACAAATGTTCAATTTAGGGTTTAAAATGCCTATCTAGCCTAGATATAGTCTATTTAGCCTAAATATAGGCTATCTAGGCTATTCTTCTTCTAGTTTGAAAAATAGCCTAGTCAGGTGATGTAACTCTGCGTAAACGCGTTATATAGTGCAGACTAAGCACAGTTGTTCAATTTAGAGTTTAAAATGCCTATCTAGCCTAGATATAGTCTATTTAGCCTAGATATAATCTATTTAGCCTAAATATAGGCTATCTAGGCTATTTCTGTTATTTTATTCTGTATATTCTGTTAGTTTGCCAAAAAGCCTATTCAAGTGATGTAACTCTGCATAAACGCGTTATATAGTGCAGACTAAGCACAGTTGTTCAATTTAGAGTTTAAATTGCCTATCTAGCCTAGATATAGTCTATTTAGCCTAAATATAGGCTATCTAGGCTATTCTTCTGTTAGTTTGAGAAATAGCGTAATCAAGTGATGTAATTCTGCATAAACGCGTTATATAGTGCAGACTAAGCACAAATGTTCAATTTAGGGTTTAAAATGCCTATCTAGCCTAGATATAGTCTATTTAGCCTAAATATAGGTTAGCTAGGCTATTCTTCTTCTAGTTTGAGAAATAGCCTAGTCAAGTGATGTAACTCTGCGTAAACGCGTTATATAGTGCAGACTAAGCACAGTTGTTCAATTTAGAGTTTAAAATGCCTATCTAGCCTAGATATAGTCTATTTAGCCTAGATATAATCTATTTAGCCTAAATATAGGCTATCTAGGCTATTTCTGTTAGTTTATTCTGTATATTCTGTTAGTTTGCCAAAAAGCCTATTCAAGTGATGTAACTCTGCATAAACGCGTTATATAGTGCAGACTAAGCACAGTTGTTCAATTTAGAGTTTAAATTGCCTATCTAGCCTAGATATAGTCTATTTAGCCTAAATATAGGCTATCTAGGCTATTCTTCTGTTAGTTTGAGAAATAGCGTAATCAAGTGATGTAACTCTGCGTAAACGCGTTATATAGTGCAGACTAAGCACAGTTGTTCAATTTAGAGTTTAAAATGCCTATCTAGCCGAGATATAGTCTATTTAGCCTAAATATAGGCTATCTAGGCTATTCTTCTGTTAGTTTGAGAAATAGCGTAATCAAGTGATGTAACTCTGCGTAAACGCGTTATATAGTGCAGACTAAGCACAAATGTTCAATTTAGGGTTTAAAATGCCTATCTAGCCGAGATATAGTCTATTTAGCCTAAATATAGGCTATCTAGGCTATTCTTCTGTTAGTTTGAGAAATAGCCTAGTCAAGTGAGTTAACTCTGCATAAACGCGTTATATAGCGCAGACTAAGCACAAATGTTCAATTTAGGTTTTAAAATGCCTATCTATCCTAGATATAGTCTATTTAGCCTAGATATAGTCTATTTAGCCTAAATATAGGCTATCTAGGCTATTTCTGTTAGTTTATTCTGTATATCTGTTAGTTTGGCAAAAAACTTGGTCAAGTGATTTAACTCTGCATAAACGTGTTATATAGTGCAGACTATGCACAGTTGTTCAATTTAGGGATTAAAATCCCTATCTAGCCTAGATATAGTCTATTTAGCCTAGATATAGTCTATTTAGCCTAAATATAGGCTATCTAGGCTATTTCTGTTAGTTTATTCTGTATATTGTGTTAGTTTGCCAAAAAGCCTTGTCAAGTGATGTAATTCTGCATAAACGCGTTATATAGTGCAGACTAAGCACAAATGTTCAATTTAGGGTTTAAAATGCCTATCTAGCCTAGATATAGTCTATTTAGCCTAAATATAGGCTATCTAGGCTATTCTTCTTCTAGTTTGAAAAATAGCCTAGTCAGGTGATGTAACTCTGCGTAAACGCGTTATATAGTGCAGACTAAGCACAGTTGTTCAATTTAGAGTTTAAAATGCCTATCTAGCCTAGATATAGTCTATTTAGCCTATATATAATCTATTTAGCCTAAATATAGGCTATCTAGGCTATTTCTGTTAGTTTATTCTGTATATTCTGTTAGTTTGCCAAAAAGCCTATTCAAGTGATGTAACTCTGCATAAACGCGTTATATAGTGCAGACTAAGCACAGTTGTTCAATTTAGAGTTTAAATTGCCTATCTAGCCTAGATATAAGCCTATAAGCCTAGATCTAGCCTAGATATAATTTAGCCTAAATATAGGCTATCTAGGCTATTCTTCTGTTAGTTTGAGAAATAGCGTAATCAAGTGATGTAATTCTGCATAAACGCGTTATATAGTGCAGACTAAGCACAAATGTTCAATTTAGGGTTTAAAATGCCTATCTAGCCTAGATATAGTCTATTTAGCCTAAATATAGGCTAGCTAGGCTATTCTTCTTCTAGTTTGAGAAATAGCTTAGTCAAGTGATGTAACTCTGCGTAAACGCGTTATATAGTGCAGACTAAGCACAGTTGTTCAATTTAGAGTTTAAAATGCCTATCTAGCCTAGATATAGTCTATTTAGCCTAGATATAATCTATTTAGCCTAAATATAGGCTATCTAGGCTATTTCTGTTAGTTTATTCTGTATATTCTGTTAGTTTGCCAAAAAGCCTATTCAAGTGATGTAACTCTGCATAAACGCGTTATATAGTGCAGACTAAGCACAGTTGTTCAATTTAGAGTTTAAATTGCCTATCTAGCCTAGATATAGTCTATTTAGCCTAAATATAGGCTATCTAGGCTATTCTTCTGTTAGTTTGAGAAATAGCGTAATCAAGTGATGTAACTCTGCGTAAACGCGTTATATAGTGCAGACTAAGCACAGTTGTTCAATTTAGAGTTTAAAATGCCTATCTAGCCGAGATATAGTCTATTTAGCCTAAATATAGGCTATCTAGGCTATTCTTCTGTTAGTTTGAGAAATAGCCTAGTCAAGTGATGTAACTCTGCATAAACGCGTTATATAGTGCAGACTAAGCACAAATGTTCAATTTAGGGTTTAAAATGCCTATCTAGCCTAGATATAGTCTATTTAGCCTAAATATAGGCTATCTAGGCTATTCTTCTTCTAGTTTGAGAAATAGCCTAGTCAGGTGATGTAACTCTGCGTAAACGCGTTATATAGAGCAGACTAAGCACAGTTGTTCAATTTAGAGTTTAAAATGCCTATCTAGCCGAGATATAGTCTATTTAGCCTAAATATAGGCTATCTCGGCTATTCTTCTGCTAGTTTGAGAAATATTCTAGTCTAGTGAATTAACTCTGCATAAACGCGTTATATAGTGCAGACTAAGCACAAATGTTCAATTTAGGGTTTAAAATGCCTATCTAGCCTAGATATAGTCTATTTAGCCTAAATATAGGCTATCTAGGCTATTTATGTTAGTTTATTCTGTATCTTCTGTTAGTTTGCCAAAAAACCTGGTCAAGTGATGTAACTCTGCATAAACGTGTTATATAGTGCAGACTATGCACAGTTGTTCAATTTATGGATTAAAATGCCTATCTAGCCAAGATATAGTCTATTTAGCCTAAATATAGGCTATCTAGGCTATTCTTCTGTTAGTTTGAGAAATAGCCTAGTCAAGTGATGTAACTCTGCATAAACGCGTTATATAGTGCAGACTAAGCACAAATGTTCAATTTAGAGTTTAAAATGCCTATCTAGCCTAGATATAGTCTATTTAGCCTAGATATAATCTATTTAGCCTAAATATAGGCTATCTAGGCTATTTCTGTTAGTTTATTCTGTATATTCTGTTAGTTTGCCAAAAAGCCTATTCAAGTGATGTAACTCTGCATAAACGCGTTATATAGTGCAGACTAAGCACAGTTGTTCAATTTAGAGTTTAAATTGCCTATCTAGCCTAGATATAGTCTATTTAGCCTAAATATAGGCTATCTAGGCTATTCTTCTGTTAGTTTGAGAAATAGCGTAATCAAGTGATGTAACTCTGCGTAAACGCGTTATATAGTGCAGACTAAGCACAGTTGTTCAATTTAGAGTTTAAAATGCCTATCTAGCCGAGATATAGTCTATTTAGCCTAAATATAGGCTATCTAGGCTATTCTTCTGTTAGTTTGAGAAATAGCCTAGTCAAGTGATGTAACTCTGCATAAACGCGTTATATAGTGCAGACTAAGCACAAATGTTCAATTTAGGGTTTAAAATGCCTATCTAGCCTAGATATAGTCTATTTAGCCTAAATATAGGCTATCTAGGCTATTCTTCTTCTAGTTTGAGAAATAGCCTAGTCAGGTGATGTAACTCTGCGTAAACGCGTTATATAGAGCAGACTAAGCACAGTTGTTCAATTTAGAGTTTAATATGCCTATCTAGCCGAGATATAGTCTATTTAGCCTAAATATAGGCTATCTCGGCTATTCTTCTGCTAGTTTGAGAAATATTCTAGTCAAGTGAATTAACTCTGCATAAACGCGTTATATAGTGCAGACTAAGCACAAATGTTCAATTTAGGGTTTAAAATGCCTATCTAGCCTAGATATAGTCTATTTAGCCTAAATATAGGCTATCTAGGCTATTTATGTTAGTTTATTCTGTATCTTCTGTTAGTTTGCCAAAAAACCTGGTCAAGTGATGTAACTCTGCATAAACGTGTTATATAGTGCAGACTATGCACAGTTGTTCAATTTATGGATTAAAATGCCTATCTAGCCAAGATATAGTCTATTTAGCCTAAATATAGGCTATCTAGGCTATTCTTCTGTTAGTTTGAGAAATAGCCTAGTCAAGTGATGTAACTCTGCATAAACGCGTTATATAGTGCAGACTAAGCACAAATGTTCAATTTAGAGTTTAAAATGCCTATCTAGCCTAGATATAGTCTATTTAGCCTAGATATAATCTATTTAGCCTAAATATAGGCTATCTAGGCTATTTCTGTTAGTTTATTCTGTATATTCTGTTAGTTTGCCAAAAAGCCTATTCAAGTGATGTAACTCTGCATAAACGCGTTATATAGTGCAGACTAAGCACAGTTGTTCAATTTAGAGTTTAAATTGCCTATCTAGCCTAGATATAGTCTATTTAGCCTAAATATAGGCTATCTAGGCTATTCTTCTGTTAGTTTGAGAAATAGCGTAATCAAGTGATGTAACTCTGCGTAAACGCGTTATATAGTGCAGACTAAGCACAGTTGTTCAATTTAGAGTTTAAAATGCCTATCTAGCCGAGATATAGTCTATTTAGCCTAAATATAGGCTATCTAGGCTATTCTTCTGTTAGTTTGAGAAATAGCCTAGTCAAGTGATGTAACTCTGCATAAACGCGTTATATAGAGCAGACTAAGCACAGTTGTTCAATTTAGAGTTTAAAATGCCTATCTAGCCTAGATATAGTCTATTTAGCCTAAATATAGGCTATCTAGGCTATTCTTCTGTTAGTTTGAGAAATAGCGTAATCAAGTGATGTAACTCTGCGTAAACGCGTTATATAGTGCAGACTAAGCACAAATGTTCAATTTAGGGTTTAAAATGCCTATCTAGCCTAGATATAGTCTATTTAGCCTAAATATAGGCTATCTAGGCTATTCTTCTTCTAGTTTGAGAAATAGCCTAGTCAGGTGATGTAACTCTGCGTAAACGCGTTATATAGAGCAGACTAAGCACAGTTGTTCAATTTAGAGTTTAAAATGCCTATCTAGCCTAGATATAGTCTATTTAGCCTAGATATAATCTATATAGCCTAAATATAGGCTATCTAGGCTATTTCTGTTAGTTTATTCTGTATATTCTGTTAGTTTGCCAAAAAGCCTATTCAAGTGATGTAACTCTGCATAAACGCGTTATATAGTGCAGACTAAGCACAGTTGTTCAATTTAGAGTTTAAAATGCCTATCTAGCCGAGATATAGTCTATTTAGCCTAAATATAGGCTATCTCGGCTATTCTTCTGCTAGTTTGAGAAATATTCTAGTCAAGTGAATTAACTCTGCATAAACGCGTTATATAGTGCAGACTAAGCACAAATGTTCAATTTAGGGTTTAAAATGCCTATCTAGCCTAGATATAGTCTATTTAGCCTAAATATAGGCTATCTAGGCTATTTATGTTAGTTTATTCTGTATCTTCTGTTAGTTTGCCAAAAAACCTGGTCAAGTGATGTAACTCTGCATAAACGTGTTATATAGTGCAGACTATGCACAGTTGTTCAATTTATGGATTAAAATGCCTATCTAGCCAAGATATAGTCTATTTAGCCTAAATATAGGCTATCTAGGCTATTCTTCTGTTAGTTTGAGAAATAGCCTAGTCAAGTGATGTAACTCTGCATAAACGCGTTATATAGTGCAGACTAAGCACAGTTGCTCAATTTAGGGTTTAAAATGCCTATCTAGTCGAGATATAGCCTATTTAGCCTAAATATAGGCTATCTCGGCTATTCTTCTGCTAGTTTGAGAAATATCCCAGTCAAGTGAGTTAACGCTGCATAAACGCGTTATATAGTGCAGACTAAGCACAAATGTTCAATTTAGGGTTTAAAATGCCTATCTAGCCTAGATATAGTCTATTTAGCCTAAATATAGGCTATCTAGGCTATTCTTCTTCTAGTTTGAGAAATAGCCTAGTCAGGTGATGTAACTCTGCGTAAACGCGTTATATAGTGCAGACTAAGCACAGTTGCTCAATTTAGGGTTTAAAATGCCTATCTAGCCGATATATAGTCTATTTAGCCTAAATATAGGCTATCTCGGCTATTCTTCTGCTAGTTTGTTAAATATCCTAGTCAAGTGAGTTAACTTTGCATAAACGCGTTATATAGTGCAGACTAAGCACAAATGTTCAATTTAGGGTTTAAAATGCCTATCTAGCCTAGATATAGTCTATTTAGCCTAAATATAGGCTATCTAGGTTATTCTTCTTCTAGTTTGAGAAATAGCCTAGTCAAGTGATGTAACTCTGCGTAAACGCGTTATATAGTGCAGACTAAGCACAGTTGTTCAATTTAGCGTTTAAAATGCCTATCTAGCCTAGATATAGTCTATTTAGCCTAAATATAGGCTATCTAGGCTATTCTTCTTCTAGTTTGAGAAATAGCCTAGTCAAGTGATCTAACTCTGCGTAAACGCGTTATATAGTGCAGACTAAGCACAGTTGTTCAATTTAGAGTTTAAAATGCCTATCTAGCCTAGATATAGTCTATTTAGCCTAGATATAATCTATTTAGCCTAAATATAGGCTATCTAGGCTATTTCTGTTAGTTTATTCTGTATATTCTGTTAGTTTGCCAAAAAGCCTAATGAAGTGATGTAACTCTGCATAAACGCGTTATATAGTGCAGACTAAGCACAGTTGTTCAATTTAGAGTTTAAATTGCCTATCTAGCCTAGATATAGTCTATTTAGCCTAAATATAGGCTATCTAGGCTATTTCTGTTAGTTTATTCTGTATATTCTGTTAGTTTGCCAAAAAGCCTATTCAAGTCATGTAACTCTGCATAAACGCGTTGTATAGTGCAGACTAAGCACAGTTGCTCAATTTAGGGTTTAAAATGCCTATCTAGTCGAGATATAGTCTATTTAGCCTAAATATAGGCTATCTCGGCTATTCTTTTGCTAGTTTGAGAAATATCCTAGTCAAGTGAGTTAACTCTGCATAAACGCGTTATATAGCGCAGACTAAGCACAAATGTTCAATTTAGGTTTTAAAATGCCTATCTATCCTAGATATAGTCTATTTAGCCTAGATATAGTCTATTTAGCCTAAATATAGGCTATCTAGGCTATTTCTGTTAGTTTATTCTGTATATTGTGTTAGTTTGCCAAAAAGCCTAGTCAAGTGATGTAACTCTGCATAAACGCGTTATATAGTGCAGACTAAGCACAGTGTTTCAATTTAGAGTTTAAAATGCCTATCTAGCCTAGATATAGTCTATTTAGCCTAAATATAGGCTATCTAGGCTATTTCTGCTAGTTTATTCTGTATCTTCTGTTAGTTTGCCAAAAAACCTGGTCAAGTGATGTAACTCTGCATAAACGTGTTATATAGTGCAGACTATGCACAGTTGTTCAATTTATGGATTAAAATGCCTATCTAGCCTAGATATAGTCTATTTAGCCTAAATATAGGCTATCTAGGCTATTCTTCTGTTAGTTTGAGAAATAGCCTAGTCAAGTGATGTAACTCTGCGTAAACGCGTTATATAGTGCAGACTAAGCACAGTTGTTCAATTTAGAGTTTAAAATGCCTATCTAGCCTAGATATAGTCTATTTAGCCTAGATATAATCTATTTAGCCTAAATATAGGCTATCTAGGCTATTTCTGTTAGTTTATTCTGTATATTCTGTTAGTTTGCCAAAAAGCCTATTCAAGTGATGTAACTCTGCATAAACGCGTTATATAGTGCAGACTAAGCACAGTTGTTCAATTTAGAGTTTAAATTGCCTATCTAGCCTAGATATAGTCTATTTAGCCTAAATATAGGCTATCTAGGCTATTCTTCTGTTAGTTTGAGAAATAGCGTAATCAAGTGATGTAACTCTGCGTAAACGCGTTATATAGTGCGGACTAAGCACAGTTGTTCAATTTAGAGTTTAAATTGCCTATCTAACTCTGCATAAACGTGTTATATAGTGCAGACTATGCACAGTTGTTCAATTTATGGATTAAAATGCCTATCTAGCCTAGATATAGTCTATTTAGCCTAAATATAGGCTATCTAGGCTATTCTTCTGTTAGTTTGAGAAATAGCCTAGTCAAGTGATGTAACTCTGCATAAACGCGTTATATAGTGCAGACTAAGCACAGTTGCTCAATTTAGGGTTTAAAATATCTATCTAGTAGAGATATAGTCTATTTAGCCTAAATATAGGCTATCTCGGCTATTCTTCTGCTAGTTTGAGAAATATCCCAGTCAAGTGAGTTAACGCTGCATAAACGCGTTATATAGTGCAGACTAAGCACAAATGTTCAATTTAGGGTTTAAAATGCCTATCTAGCCTAGATATAGTCTATTTAGCCTAAATATAGGCTATCTAGGCTATTCTTCTGTTAGTTTGAGAAATAGCCTAGTCAAGTGATGTAACTCTGCGTAAACGCGTTATATAGTGCAGACTAAGCACAGTTGTTCAATTTAGAGTTTAAAATGCCTATCTAGCCTAGATATAGTCTATTTAGCCTAGATATAATCTATTTAGCCTAAATATAGGCTATCTAGGCTATTTCTGTTAGTTTATTCTGTATATCTGTTAGTTTGGCAAAAAACCTGGTCAAGTGATTTAACTCTGCATAAACGTGTTATATAGTGCAGACTATGCACAGTTGTTCAATTTAGGGATTAAAATCCCTATCTAGCCTAGATATAGTCTATTTAGCCTAGATATAGTCTATTTAGCCTAAATATAGGCTATCTAGGCTATTTCTGTTAGTTTATTCTGTATATTGTGTTAGTTTGCCAAAAAGCCTTGTCAAGTGATGTAATTCTGCATAAACGCGTTATATAGTGCAGACTAAGCACAAATGTTCAATTTAGGGTTTAAAATGCCTATCTAGCCTAGATATAGTCTATTTAGCCTAAATATAGGCTATCTAGGCTATTCTTCTTCTAGTTTGAAAAATAGCCTAGTCAGGTGATGTAACTCTGCGTAAACACGTTATATAGTGCAGACTAAGCACAGTTGTTCAATTTAGAGTTTAAAATGCCTATCTAGCCTAGATATAGTCTATTTAGCCTAGATATAATCTATTTAGCCTAAATATAGGCTATCTAGGCTATTTCTGTTAGTTTATTCTGTATATTCTGTTAGTTTGCCAAAAAGCCTATTCAAGTGATGTAACTCTGCATAAACGCGTTATATAGTGCAGACTAAGCACAGTTGTTCAATTTAGAGTTTAAATTGCCTATCTAGCCTAGATATAGTCTATTTAGCCTAAATATAGGCTATCTAGGCTATTTCTGTTAGTTTATTCTGTATATTCTGTTAGTTTGCCAAAAAGCCTATTCAAGTCATGTAACTCTGCATAAAAGCGTTGTATAGTGCAGACTAAGCACAGTTGTTCAATTTAGAGTTTAAAATGCCTATCTAGCCGAGATATAGTCTATTTAGCCTAAATATAGGCTATCTAGGCTATTCTTCTGTTAGTTTGAGAAATAGCCTAGTCAAGTGATGTAACTCTGCATAAACGCGTTATATAGTGCAGACTAAGCACAAATGTTCAATTTAGGGTTTAAAATGCCTATCTAGCCTAGATATAGTCTATTTAGCCTAAATATAGGCTATCTAGGCTATTCTTCTTCTAGTTTGAGAAATAGCCTAGTCAGGTGATGTAACTCTGCGTAAACGCGTTATATAGTGCAGACTAAGCACAGTTGTTCAATTTAGAGTTTAAAATGCCTATCTAGCCTAGATATAGTCTATTTAGCCTAGATATAATCTATTTAGCCTAAATATAGGCTATCTAGGCTATTTCTGTTAGTTTATTCTGTATATTCTGTTAGTTTGCCAAAAAGCCTATTCAAGTGATGTAACTCTGCATAAACGCGTTATATAGTGCAGACTAAGCACAGTTGTTCAATTTAGAGTTTAAAATGCCTATCTAGCCGAGATATAGTCTATTTAGCCTAAATATAGGCTATCTCGGCTATTCTTCTGCTAGTTTGAGAAATATTCTAGTCAAGTGAATTAACTCTGCATAAACGCGTTATATAGTGCAGACTAAGCACAAATGTTCAATTTAGGGTTTAAAATGCCTATCTAGCCTAGATATAGACTATTTAGCCTAAATATAGGCTATCTAGGCTATTTATGTTAGTTTATTCTGTATCTTCTGTTAGTTTGCCAAAAAACCTGGTCAAGTGATGTAACTCTGCATAAACGTGTTATATAGTGCAGACTATGCACAGTTGTTCAATTTATGGATTAAAATGCCTATCTAGCCAAGATATAGTCTATTTAGCCTAAATATAGGCTATCTAGGCTATTCTTCTGTTAGTTTGAGAAATAGCCTAGTCAAGTGATGTAACTCTGCATAAACGCGTTATATAGTGCAGACTAAGCACAGTTGCTCAATTTAGGGTTTAAAATGCCTATCTAGTCGAGATATAGTCTATTTAGCCTAAATATAGGCTATCTCGGCTATTCTTCTGCTAGTTTGAGAAATATCCCAGTCAAGTGAGTTAACGCTGCATAAACGCGTTATATAGTGCAGACTAAGCACAAATGTTCAATTTAGGGTTTAAAATGCCTATCTAGCCTAGATATAGTCTATTTAGCCTAAATATAGGCTATCTAGGCTATTCTTCTGTTAGTTTGAGAAATAGCCTAATCAAGTGATGTAACTCTGCGTAAACGCGTTATATAGTGCAGACTAAGCACAGTTGTTCAATTTAGGGATTAAAATGCCTATCTAGCCTAGATATAACCTATTTAGCCTAGATACAGTCTATTTAGCCTAAATATAGGCTATCTAGGCTATTTCTGTTAGTTTATTCTGTATATTGTGTTAGTTTGCCAAAAAGCCTAGTCAAGTGATGTAACTCTGCATAAACGCGTTATATAGTGCAGACTAAGCACAAATGTCCAATTTAGGGTTTAAAATGCCTATGTAGCCTAGATATAGTCTATTTAGCCTAAATATAGGCTATCTAGGCTATTCTTCTTCTAGTTTGAGAAATAGCCTAGTCAGGTGATGTAACTCTGCGTAAACGCGTTATATAGTGCAGACTAAGCACAGTTGCTCAATTTAGGGTTTAAAATGCCTATCTAGCCGATATATAGTCTATTTAGCCTAAATATAGGCTATCTCGGCTATTCTTCTGCTAGTTTGAGAAATATCCTAGTCAAGTGAGTTAACTTTGCATAAACGCGTTATATAGTGCAGACTAAGCACAAATGTTCAATTTAGGGTTTAAAATGCCTATCTAGCCTAGATATAGTCTATTTAGCCTAAATATAGGCTATCTAGGTTATTCTTCTTCTAGTTTGAGAAATAGCCTAGTCAAGTGATGTAACTCTGCGTAAACGCGTTATATAGTGCAGACTAAGCACAGTTGTTCAATTTAGCGTTTAAAATGCCTATCTAGCCTAGATATAGTCTATTTAGCCTAAATATAGGCTATCTAGGCTATTCTTCTTCTAGTTTGAGAAATAGCCTAGTCAAGTGATCTAACTCTGCGTAAACGCGTTATATAGTGCAGACTAAGCACAGTTGTTCAATTTAGAGTTTAAAATGCCTATCTAGCCTAGATATAGTCTATTTAGCCTAGATATAATCTATTTAGCCTAAATATAGGCTATCTAGGCTATTTCTGTTAGTTTATTCTGTATATTCTGTTAGTTTGCCAAAAAGCCTAATGAAGTGATGTAACTCTGCATAAACGCGTTATATAGTGCAGACTAAGCACAGTTGTTCAATTTAGAGTTTAAATTGCCTATCTAGCCGAGATATAGTCTATTTAGCCTAAATATAGGCTATCTAGGCTATTTCTGTTAGTTTATTCTGTATATTCTGTTAGTTTGCCAAAAAGCCTATTCAAGTCATGTAACTCTGCATAAACGCGTTGTATAGTGCAGACTAAGCACAGTTGCTCAATTTAGGGTTTAAAATGCCTATCTAGTCGAGATATAGTTTATTTAGCCTAAATATAGGCTATCTCGGCGATTCTTTTGCTAGTTTGAGAAATATCCTAGTCAAGTGAGTTAACTCTGCATAAACGCGTTATATAGCGCAGACTAAGCACAAATGTTCAATTTAGGTTTTAAAATGCCTATCTATCCTAGATATAGTCTATTTAGCCTAGATATAGTCTATTTAGCCTAAATATAGGCTATCTAGGCTATTTCTGTTAGTTTATTCTGTATATTGTGTTAGTTTGCCAAAAAGCCTAGTCAAGTGATGTAACTCTGCATAAACGCGTTATATAGTGCAGACTAAGCACAAATGTTCAATTTAGGGTTTAAAATGCCTATCTAGCCTAGATATAGTCTATTTAGCCTAACTATAGGCTATCTAGGCTATTCTTCTTCTAATTTGAGAAATAGCCTAGTCAGGTGATGTAACTCTGCGTAAACGCGTTATATAGTGCAGACTAAGCACAGTTGTTCAATTTAGAGTTTAAAATGCCTATCTAGCCTAGATATACTCTATTTAGCCTAGATATAATCTATTTAGCCTAAATATAGGCTATCTAGGCTATTTCTGTTAGTTTATTCTGTATATTCTGTTAGTTTGCCAAAAAGCCTATTCAAGTGATGTAACTCTGCATAAACGCGTTATATAGTGCAGACTAAGCACAGTGTTTCAATTTAGAGTTTAAAATGCCTATCTAGCCTAGATATAGTCTATTTAGCCTAAATATAGGCTATCTAGGCTATTTCTGCTAGTTTATTCTGTATCTTCTGTTAGTTTGCCAAAAAACCTGGTCAAGTGATGTAACTCTGCATAAACGTGTTATATAGTGCAGACTATGCACAGTTGTTCAATTTATGGATTAAAATGCCTATCTAGCCTAGATATAGTCTATTTAGCCTAAATATAGGCTATCTAGGCTATTCTTCTGTTAGTTTGAGAAATAGCCTAGTCAAGTGATGTAACTCTGCATAAACGCGTTATATAGTGCAGACTAAGCACAGTTGCTCAATTTAGGGTTTAAAGTATCTATCTAGTCGAGATATAGTCTATTTAGCCTAAATATAGGCTATCTCGGCTATTCTTCTGCTAGTTTGAGAAATATCCCAGTCAAGTGAGTTAACGCTGCATAAACGCGTTATATAGTGCAGACTAAGCACAAATGTTCAATTTAGGGTTTAAAATGCCTATCTAGCCTAGATATAGTCTATTTAGCCTAAATATAGGCTATCTAGGCTATTCTTCTGTTAGTTTGAGAAATAGCCTAGTCAAGTGATGTAACTCTGCGTAAACGCGTTATATAGTGCAGACTAAGCACAGTTGTTCAATTTAGAGTTTAAAATGCCTATCTAGCCTAGATATAGTCTATTTAGCCTAGATATAAACTATTTAGCCTAAATATAGGCTATCTAGGCTATTTCTGTTAGTTTATTCTGTATATTCTGTTAGTTTGCCAAAAAGCCTATTCAAGTGATGTAACTCTGCATAAACGCGTTATATAGTGCAGACTAAGCACAGTTGTTCAATTTAGAGTTTAAATTGCCTATCTAGCCTAGATATAGTCTATTTAGCCTAAATATAGGCTATCTAGGCTATTCTTCTGTTAGTTTGAGAAATAGCGTAATCAAGTGATGTAACTCTGCGTAAACGCGTTGTATAGTGCAGACTAAGCACAGTTGCTCAATTTAGGGTTTAAAATGCCTATCTAGTCGAGATATAGTCTATGTAGCCTAAATATAGGCTATCTCGGCTATTCTTTTGCTAGTTTGAGAAATATCCTAGTCAAGTGAGTTAACTCTGCATAAACGCGTTATATAGCGCAGACTAAGCACAAATGTTCAATTTAGGTTTTAAAATGCCTATCTATCCTAGATATAGTCTATTTAGCCTAGATATAGTCTATTTAGCTTAAATATAGGCTATCTAGGCTATTTCTGTTAGTTTATTCTGTATATCTGTTAGTTTGGCAAAAAACCTGGTCAAGTGATTTAACTCTGCATGAACGTGTTATATAGTGCAGACTATGCACAGTTGTTCAATTTAGGGATTAAAATCCCTATCTAGCCTAGATATAGTCTATTTAGCCTAGATATAGTCTATTTAGCCTAAATATAGGCTATCTAGGCTATTTCTGTTAGTTTATTCTGTATATTGTGTTAGTTTGCCAAAAAGCCTTGTCAAGAGATGTAATTCTGCATAAACGCGTTATATAGTGCAGACTAAGCACAAATGTTCAATTTAGGGTTTAAAATGCCTATCTAGCCTAGATATAGTCTATTTAGCCTAAATATAGGCTATCTAGGCTATTCTTCTTCTAGTTTGAAAAATAGCCTAGTCAGGTGATGTAACTCTGCGTAAACGCGTTATATAGTGCAGACTAAGCACAGTTGTTCAATTTAGAGTTTAAAATGCCTATCTAGCCTAGATATAGTCTATTTAGCCTAAATATAGGCTATCTAGGCTATTTCTGTTAGTTTATTCTGTATCTTCTGTTAGTTTGCCAAAAAACCTGGTCAAGTGATGTAACTCTGCATAAACGTGTTATATAGTGCAGACTATGCACAGTTGTTCAATTTATGGATTAAAATGCCTATCTAGCCTAGATATAGTCTATTTAGCCTAAATATAGGCTATCTAGGCTATTCTTCTGTTAGTTTGAGAAATAGCCTTGTCAAGTGATGTAACTCTACATAAACGCGTTATATAGTGCAGACTAAGCACAGTTGCTCAATTTAGGGTTTCAAATATCTATCTAGTCGAGATATAGTCTATTTAGCCTAAATATAGGCTATCTCGGCTATTCTTCTGCTAGTTTGAGAAATATCCCAGTCAAGTGAGTTAACGCTGCATAAACGCGTTATATAGTGCAGACTAAGCACAAATGTTCAATTTTGGGTTTAAAATGCCTATCTAGCCTAGATATAGTCTATTTAGCCTAAATACAGGCTATCTAGGCTATTCTGTTAGTTTCAGAAATAGCCTAGTCAAGTGATGTAACTCTGCGTAAACGCGTTATATAGGGCAGACTAAGCACAGTTGTTCAATTTAGAGTTTAAATTGCC
Source organism: Maratus speciosus (assembly GCA_963932465.1). Classification (NCBI taxonomy): domain Eukaryota; kingdom Metazoa; phylum Arthropoda; class Arachnida; order Araneae; family Salticidae; genus Maratus; species Maratus speciosus. The sequence continues at coordinate 8,034 of CAWVRF010000021.1, read as the reverse complement.
TATCTAGCCTAGATATAGTCTATTTAGCCTAAATATAGGCTATCTAGGCTATTCTTCTGTTAGTTTGAGAAATAGCGTAATCAAGTGATGTAACTCTGCGTAAACGCGTTATATAGTGCGGACTAAGCACAGTTGTTCAATTTAGAGTTTAAATTGCCTATCTAGCCTAGATATAGTCTATTTAGCCTAAATATAGGCTATCTAGGCTATTCTTCTGTTAGTTTGAGAAATAGCCTAGTCAAGTGATGTAACTCTGCATAAACGCGTTATATAGTGCAGACTAAGCACAGTTGCTCAATTTAGGGTTTAAAATATCTATCTAGTCGAGATATAGTCTATTTAGCCTAAATATAGGCTATCTCGGCTATTCTTCTGCTAGTTTGAGAAATATCCCAGTCAAGTGAGTTAACGCTGCATAAACGCGTTATATAGTGCAGACTAAGCACAAATGTTCAATTTAGGGTTTAAAATGCCTATCTAGCCTAGATATAGTCTATTTAGCCTAAATATAGGCTATCTAGGCTATTCTTCTGTTAGTTTCAGAAATAGCCTAGTCAAGTGATGTAACTCTGCGTAAACGCGTTATATAGTGCAGACTAAGCACAGTTGTTCAATTTAGAGTTTAAAATGACTATCTAGCCTAGATATAGTCTATTTCGCCTAGATATAATCTATTTAGCCTAAATATAGGCTATCTAGGCTATTTCTGTTAGTTTATTCTGTATATTCTGTTAGTTTGCCAAAAAGCCTATTCAAGTGATGTAACTCTGCATAAACGCGTTATATAGTGCAGACTAAGCACAGTTGTTCAATTTAGAGTTTAAATTGCCTATCTAGCCTAGATATAGTCTATTTAGCCTAAATATAGGCTATCTAGGCTATTCTTCTGTTAGTTTGAGAAATAGCGTAATCAAGTGATGTAACTCTGCGTAAACGCGTTATATAGTGCGGACTAAGCACAGTTGTTCAATTTAGAGTTTAAATTGCCTATCTAGCCTAGATATAGTCTATTTAGCCTAAATATAGGCTATCTAGGCTATTTCTGTTAGTTTATTCTGTATATTCTGTTAGTTTGCCAAAAAGCCTATTCAAGTCATGTAACTCTGAATAAACGCGTTGTATAGTGCAGACTAAGCACAGTTGTTCAATTTGGAGTTTAAAATGCCTATCTAGCCGAGATATAGTCTATTTAGCCTAAATATAGGCTATCTCGGCTATTCTTTTGCTAATTTGAGAAATATCCTAGTCAAGTGAGTTATCTCTGCATAAACGCGTTATATAGCGCAAACTAAGCACAAATGTTCAATTTAGGTTTTAAAATGCCTATCTATCCTAGATATAGTCTATTTAGCCTAGATATAGTCTATTTAGCCTAAATATAGGCTATCTAGGCTATTTCTGTTAGTTTATTCTGTATATCTGTTAGTTTGGCAAAAAACCTGGTCAAGTGATGTAACTCTGCATAAACGTGTTATATAGTGCAGACTATGCACAGTTGTTCAATTTAGGGATTAAAATGCCTATCTAGCCTAGATATAGTCTATTTAGCCTAGATATAGTCTATTTAGCTTAAATATAGGCTATCTAGGCTATTTCTGTTAGTTTATTCTGTATATTGTGTTAGTTTGCCAAAAAGCCTAGTCAAGTGATGTAACTCTGCATAAACGCGTTATATAGTGCAGACTAAGCACAAATGTTCAATTTAGGGTTTAAAATGCCTATCTAGCCTAGATATAGTCTATTTAGCCTAAATATAGGCTATCTAGGCTATTTCTGTTAGTTTATTCTGTATCTTCTGTTAGTTTGCCAAAAAACCTGGTCAAGTGATGTAACTCTGCATAAACGTGTTATATAGTGCAGACTATGCACAGTTGTTCAATTTATGGATTAAAATGCCTATCTAGCCTAGATATAGTCTATTTAGCCTAAATATAGGCTCTCTAGGCTATTCTTCTTCTAGTTTGAGAAATAGCCTAGTCAAGTGATGTAACTCTGCGTAAACGCGTTATATAGTGCAGACGAAGCACAGTTGTTCAATTTAGAGTTTAAAATGCCTATCTAGCCTAGATATAGTCTATTTAGCCTAGATAGAATCTATTTAGCCTAAATATAGGCTATCTAGGCTATTTCTGTTAGTTTATTCTGTATATTCTGTTAGTTTGCCAAAAAGCCTATTCAAGTGATGTAACTCTGCATAAACGCGTTATATAGTGCAGACTAAGCACAGTTGTTCAATTTAGAGTTTAAATTGCCTATCTAGCCTAGATATAGTCTATTTAGCCTAAATATAGGCTATCTCGGCTATTCTTTTGCTGGTTTGAGAAATATCCTAGTCAAGTGAGTTAACTCTGCATAAACGCGTTATATAGCGCAGACTAAGCACAAATGTTCAATTTAGGTTTTAAAATGCCTATCTATCCTAGATATAGTCTATTTAGCCTAGATATAGTCTATTTAGCCTAAATATAGGCTATCTAGGCTATTTCTGTTAGTTTATTCTGTATATCTGTTAGTTTGGCAAAAAACCTGGTCAAGTGATGTAACTCTGCATAAACGTGTTATATAGTGCAGACTATGCACAGTTGTTCAATTTAGGGATTAAAATGCCTATCTAGCCTAGATATAGTCTATTTAGCCTAGATATAGTCTATTTAGCCTAAATATAGGCTATCTAGGCTATTTCTGTTAGTTTATTCTGTATATTGTGTTAGTTTGCCAAAAAGCCTAGTCAAGTGATGTAACTCTGCATAAACGCGTTATATAGTGCAGACTAAGCACAAATGTTCAATTTAGGGTTTAAAATGCCTATCTAGCCTAGATATAGTCTATTTAGCCTAAATATAGGCTATCTAGGCTATTCTTCTTCTAGTTTGAGAAATAGCCTAGTCAGGTGATGTAACTCTGCGTAAACGCGTTATATAGTGCAGACTAAGCACAATTGTTCAATTTAGAGTTTAAAATGCCTATCTAGCCTAGATATAGTCTATTTAGCCTAGATATAATCTATTTAGCCTAAATATAGGCTATCTAGGCTATTTCTGTTAGTTTATTCTGTATATTCTCTTAGTTTGCCAAAAAGCCTATTCCAGTGATGTAACTCTGCATAAACGCGTTATATAGTGCAGACTAAGCACAGTTGTTCAATTTAGAGTTTAAAATGCCTATCTAGCCTAGATATAGTCTATTTAGCCTAGATATAGTCTATTTAGCCTAAATATAGGCTATCTAGGCTATTTCTGTTAGTTTATTCTGTATATTGTGTTAGTTTACCAAAAAGCCTAGTCAAGTGATGTAACTCTGCATAAACGCGTTATATAGTGCAGACTAAGCACAAATGTTCAATTTAGGGTTTAAAATGCCTATCTAGCCTAGATATAGTCTATTTAGCCTAAATATAGGCTATCTAGGCTATTCTTCTGTTAGTTTGAGAAATAGCGTAATCAAGTGATGTAACTCTGCGTAAACGCGTTATATAGTGCAGACTAAGCACAGTTGTTCAATTTAGAGTTTAAATTGCCTATCTAGCCTAGATATAGTCTATTTAGCCTAAATATAGGCTATCTAGGCTATTTCTGTTAGTTTATTCTGTATCTTCTGTTAGTTTGCCAAAAAACCTGGTCAAGTGATGTAACTCTGCATAAACGTGTTATATAGTGCAGACTATGCACAGTTGTTCAATTTATGGATTAAAATGCCTATCTAGCCTAGATATAGTCTATTTAGCCTAAATATAGGCTCTCTAGGCTATTCTTCTTCTAGTTTGAGAAATAGCCTAGTCAAGTGATGTAACTCTGCGTAAACGCGTTATATAGTGCAGACGAAGCACAGTTGTTCAATTTAGAGTTTAAAATGCCTATCTAGCCTAGATATAGTCTATTTAGCCTAGATAGAATCTATTTAGCCTAAATATAGGCTATCTAGGCTATTTCTGTTAGTTTATTCTGTATATTCTGTTAGTTTGCCAAAAAGCCTATTCAAGTGATGTAACTCTGCATAAACGCGTTATATAGTGCAGACTAAGCACAGTTGTTCAATTTAGAGTTTAAATTGCCTATCTAGCCTAGATATAGTCTATTTAGCCTAAATATAGGCTATCTCGGCTATTCTTTTGCTAGTTTGAGAAATATCCTAGTCAAGTGAGTTAACTCTGCATAAACGCGTTATATAGCGCAGACTAAGCACAAATGTTCAATTTAGGTTTTAAAATGCCTATCTATCCTAGATATAGTCTATTTAGCCTAGATATAGTCTATTTAGCCTAAATATAGGCTATCTAGGCTATTTCTGTTAGTTTATTCTGTATATCTGTTAGTTTGGCAAAAAACCTGGTCAAGTGATGTAACTCTGCATAAACGTGTTATATAGTGCAGACTATGCACAGTTGTTCAATTTAGGGATTAAAATGCCTATCTAGCCTAGATATAGTCTATTTAGCCTAGATATAGTCTATTTAGCCTAAATATAGGCTATCTAGGCTATTTCTGTTAGTTTATTCTGTATATTGTGTTAGTTTGCCAAAAAGCCTAGTCAAGTGATGTAACTCTGCATAAACGCGTTATATAGTGCAGACTAAGCACAAATGTTCAATTTAGGGTTTAAAATGCCTATCTAGCCTAGATATAGTCTATTTAGCCTAAATATAGGCTATCTAGGCTATTCTTCTTCTAGTTTGAGAAATAGCCTAGTCAGGTGATGTAACTCTGCGTAAACGCGTTATATAGTGCAGACTAAGCACAGTTGTTCAATTTAGAGTTTAAAATGCCTATCTAGCCTAGATATAGTCTATTTAGCCTAGATATAATCTATTTAGCCTAAATATAGGCTATCTAGGCTATTTCTGTTAGTTTATTCTGTATATTCTCTTAGTTTGCCAAAAAGCCTATTCCAGTGATGTAACTCTGCATAAACGCGTTATATAGTGCAGACTAAGCACAGTTGTTCAATTTAGAGTTTAAAATGCCTATCTAGCCTAGATATAGTCTATTTAGCCTAGATATAGTCTATTTAGCCTAAATATAGGCTATCTAGGCTATTTCTGTTAGTTTATTCTGTATATTGTGTTAGTTTACCAAAAAGCCTAGTCAAGTGATGTAACTCTGCATAAACGCGTTATATAGTGCAGACTAAGCACAAATGTTCAATTTAGGGTTTAAAATGCCTATCTAGCCTAGATATAGTCTATTTAGCCTAAATATAGGCTATCTAGGCTATTCTTCTGTTAGTTTGAGAAATAGCGTAATCAAGTGATGTAACTCTGCGTAAACGCGTTATATAGTGCAGACTAAGCACAGTTGTTCAATTTAGAGTTTAAATTGCCTATCTAGCCTAGATATAGTCTATTTAGCCTAAATATAGGCTATCTAGGCTATTTCTGTTAGTTTATTCTGTATATTCTGTTAGTTTGCCAAAAAGCCTATTCAAGTCATGTAACTCTGCATAAACGCGTTGTATAGCGCAGACTAAGCACAGTTGTTCAATTTAGAGTTTAAAATGCCTATCTAGCCGAGATATAGTCTATTTAGCCTAAATATAGGCTATCTAGGCTATTCTTCTGTTAGTTTGAGAAATAGCCTAGTCAAGTGATGTAACTCTGCATAAACGCGTTATATAGTGCAGACTAAGCACAAATGTTCAATTTAGGGTTTAAAATGCCTATCTAGCCTAGATATAGTCTATTTAGCCTAAATATATGCTATCTAGGCTATTCTTCTTCTAGTTTGAGAAATAGCCTAGTCAGGTGATGTAACTCTGCGTAAACGCGTTATATAGTGCAGACTAAGCACAGTTGATCAATTTAGAGTTTAAAATGCCTATCTAGCCTAGATATAGTCTATTTAGCCTAGATATAATCTATTTAGCCTAAATATAGGCTATCTAGGCTATTTCTGTTAGTTTATTCTGTATATTCTGTTAGTTTGCCAAAAATCCTATTCAAGTGATGTAACACTGCATAAACGCGTTATATAGTGCAGACTAAGCACAGTTGTTCAATTTAGAGTTTAAAATGCCTATCTAGCCGAGCTATAGTCTATTTAGCCTAATTATAGGCTATCTCGGCTATTCTTCTGCTAGTTTGAGAAATATTCTAGTCAAGTGAGTTAACTCTGCATAAACGCGTTATATAGTGCAGACTAAGCACAGTTGTTCAATTTAGAGTTTAAAATGCCTATCTAGCCTAGATGTAGTCTATTTAGCCTGAATATAGGCTATCTAGGCTATTTCTGTTAGTTTATTATGTATCTTCTGTTAGTATGCCAAAAAACCTGGTCAAGTGATGTAACTCTGCATAAACGTGTTATATAGTGCAGACTATGCACAGTTGTTCAATTTATGGATTAAAATGCCTATCTAGCCTAGATATAGTCCATTTAGCCTAAATATAGGCTATCTAGGCTATTCTTCTGTTAGTTTGAGAAATAGCCTAGTCAAGTGATGTAACTCTGCATAAACGCGTTATATAGTGCAGACTAAGCACAGTTGCTCAATTTAGGGTTTAAAATGCCTATCTAGTCGAGATATAGTCTATTTAGCCTAGATATAATCTATTTAGCCTAAATATAGGCTATCTAGGCTATTTCTGTTAGTTTATTCTGTATATTCTGTTAGTTTGCCAAAAAGCCTATTCAAGTGATGTAACTCTGCATAAACGCGTTATATAGTGCAGACTAAGCACAGTTGTTCAATTTAGAGTTTAAATTGCCTATCTAGCCTAGATATAGTCTATTTAGCCTAAATATAGGCTATCTAGGCTATTCTTCTGTTAGTTTGAGAAATAGCGTAATCAAGTGATGTAACTCTGCGTAAACGCGTTATATAGTGCGGACTAAGCACAGTTGTTCAATTTAGAGTTTAAATTGCCTATCTAGCCTAGATATAGTCTATTTAGCCTAAATATAGGCTATCTAGGCTATTTCTGTTAGTTTATTCTGTATATTCTGTTAGTTTGCCAAAAAGCCTATTCAAGTAATATAACTCTGAATAAACGCGTTGTATAGTGCAGACTAAGCACAGTTGTTCAATTTAGAGTTTAAAATGCCTATCTAGCCGAGATATAGTCTATTTAGCCTAAATATAGGCTATCTCGGCTATTCTTTTGCTAATTTGAGAAATATCCTAGTCAAGTGAGTTAACTCTGCATAAACGCGTTATATAGCGCAAACTAAGCACAAATGTTCAATTTAGGTTTTAAAATGCCTATCTATCCTAGATATAGTCTATTTAGCCTAGATATAGTCTATTTAGCCTAAATATAGGCTATCTAGGCTATTTCTGTTAGTTTATTCTGTATATCTGTTAGTTTGGCAAAAAACCTGGTCAAGTGATGTAACTCTGCATAAACGTGTTATATAGTGCAGACTATGCACAGTTGTTCAATTTAGGGATTAAAATGCCTATCTAGCCTAGATATAGTCTATTTAGCCTAGATATAGTCTATTTAGCTTAAATATAGGCTATCTAGGCTATTTCTGTTAGTTTATTCTGTATATTGTGTTAGTTTGCCAAAAAGCCTAGTCAAGTGATGTAACTCTGCATAAACGCGTTATATAGTGCAGACTAAGCACAAATGTTCAATTTAGGGTTTAAAATGCCTATCTAGCCTAGATATAGTCTATTTAGCCTAAATATAGGCTATCTAGGCTATTTCTGTTAGTTTATTCTGTATCTTCTGTTAGTTTGCCAAAAAACCTGGTCAAGTGATGTAACTCTGCATAAACGTGTTATATAGTGCAGACTATGCACAGTTGTTCAATTTATGGATTAAAATGCCTATCTAGCCTAGATATAGTCTATTTAGCCTAAATGTAGGCTCTCTAGGCTATTCTTCTTCTAGTTTGAGAAATAGCCTAGTCAAGTGATGTAACTCTGCGTAAACGCGTTATATAGTGCAGACTAAGCACAGTTGTTCAATTTAGAGTTTAAAATGCCTATCTAGCCTAGATATAGTCTATTTAGCCTAGATAGAATCTATTTAGCCTAAATATAGGCTATCTAGGCTATTTCTGTTAGTTTATTCTGTATATTCTGTTAGTTTGC
>CAWVRF010000020.1:600000-828000 GCA_963932465.1 Maratus speciosus | reverse complement strand
AATGTTTACATAGTTATCTTATTTACGTCATTTCCCTAAATTACGATGTCTTGTTAAAGCATTCAGAAAGTGTTGGAAAGTATTTTATAATCTATGCTTAACGCATGATTTTTCTTACTCGTTTTTTCTATTTCCCAGATCAGTCTTTTCCTATAAACATAGCAAATCTATTTAGCTTATATTCACAAAATACAATATACACTGGAATAAAAAAATTAAATAAATATCGCTTATCATGCCGCTCTATAAATAACAGTTGTATTAATATCCGTTAGTCTCCATGTTCGTATTTAATAAAGCAATGACAAATCACAAAAAAATAAAAAACTTACACATTCTAAATATCAAGCTTGAGCTCAATATCAAGCATAGAACTTAATAAAAAAATATGTCAGTTGATAAGCATTGTTTTTAAGTGGAAAAATTTAAAATGTTTTAGAAGAATAGGACTCCAAAATAGCGATATTTTGCTAAAAAGTACGGTAAAAAGATTTTATATTTACAGCAAAAGTTTATTTTAAAATTCATCGCTGTATTAATACTTAGTAATTTTTCCAGAGAGAATCATTCGCCTTATATACAATATTTCAAACGAAAATCAAATATCAAATATCAAATTAATTGCTTAAAAGGCGCAAAGGCCAACATAGTGAAAAAGATTCCATGCTGGGACTCGAACCCGGGCCATCAGTATAGCACACTGACATTCTACCGACTAAACCACATGGAACGACGCCCAGCCTGTAAAATTTCTCACTATTACATGTTGGCAAGGCTACAAACGCAGCACAAGATGGAATATTTATCGTGAGCCACCGACATGGGGTAAACACGAAATTTAATTAAATCCAGCATCGATTGAAACTATATTAATAATTGGAAATTTTTCCAGGGAGAAACATTCGCCTTGCATACAACATTTCAAATTAAAATTGCCTTTTAAGCAATTAATTTGAAATTTTATTTTCATTTGAAATATTGCATACAAGGCAAATGGTTCTCTCTGGAAAAATTCTCAAGTATTAATATAATTTCAATCGATGCTGGATTTAATTAAGTTTCGTGTTTGCATCATGTTGGTGGCTCACGCTAAATATTCCATCTTGTGCTGCGTTTGTTGCCTTGCCAACATGTAATAGTGAGAAATTTTCCAGCCTGGGTATTGTTCCATGTGATTTAGCCGGTAGAATGCCAGTGCGCTGTACTCATGGCCCGGGTTCGAGTCCCAGCATGGAATCTTTTTCAGTATTTGCGCCTTTTAAGCAATTAATTTGAAATTTAATTTTCATTTGAAATTACAGTGCTTATCACAAGTTCGTCACAAATGACACATATTTCACAAATTGGTCACAGTGTGACTTCAAAGCATTGTCGCTTTCGTCACAGGTTCGTCATAAAGTTAATGCCAAAATAATCACAAATGACACACTTTTCCCAAATTTGACACACGGTGACTTCACAGTGTGGTCACAATGTGACGTCACAAACGACCTCGCATTCTAGTCACTATGACGTCATATCGACGTCACGTGACGTCACATTGACGGTCACAAAATCACAGTGTGACTTCACAACGACGTCGCCGTGACATCACCATGCCTTACGGGAAAGCGCATAATTTTTTTTTAAATAAGAGAAGAAACAAATACTAATAAATATTTATGAATGTTTTTTTTTTTTTTTTTTTTTTTTTGTATTTCAACTTTTAATGTTTAAATAACTTTTATGACAAAATATATTTCGATTAAATTTTACTTTATGAAATAATTGCATTTAATTTAAGAATTCTGCTAAAACTTATTTCATAGTTTATGAAAATTGTGATAGCTTATTATTATGTAAATACATATGAAAAATATGCCTTATAATTTACGTATTAAAAGTTAATACATACGAAACATTTAACGAATAAAGGCTATAACAGAACTATATTTCTAGAAGCATGCTTTAGACGTGATTTAAAATTTTCAACTCGTTTCAAAAAGCCATTTTTTAGTTATGCTTAAAATACTATTTATAAACTATTTATAAACGTTACAAAATAAATTATCGTCGTTTTCTTCGAGATTGTCGTTCCACATCAGCCCATATTAATCAATGTAAACCTTACTGTACCATTAGCCAAAAAAAAAAAAAAAAAAAAAAAAAAAAAAACATTTACCAACAAAGGCCCAATAGTGATCCAACCTTTCACCGCTCAGAATCCTGCTCATATACACTCCAAATAAGAAAGATCTCTCACCTAATATTTCCAAATACGACCAATCCCAATCTACAATTTCCCAACGCCATCCACAAAGTGTCAACGATGGTTCAAGAAACAGTGCTGCTTGTGAAAGTTAGAATGATTTTTATATGATGTTTTTGTGAATGATTTAATGAATTTGTCTTAAGCTTTTGGATTGCTTCACAATAGTTGTAAATGAATATCTATGAAAGCATTCCTCTTACACAGTAAAAAAAAAACATTTACCAACAAAGGCCCAATAGTGATCCAACCTTTCACCGCTCAGAATCCTGCTCATATACACTCCAAATAAGAAAGATCTCTGCACCTAATATTTCCGAATACGACCAATCCCAATCTACAATTTCCCAACGCCATCCACAAAGTGTAAACGATGGTTCAAGAAACAGTGCTGCTTGTGAAAGTTAGAAGGATTTTTATATGATGTTTTTGTGAATGATTTAATGAATTTGTCTTAAGCTTTTGGATTGCTTCACAATAGTTGTAAATGAATACCTATGAAAGCATTCCTCTTACACAGTTAAAAAAAAAAAAAAAAAAAAAAAAAAAAAAAAAAAAAAAAAAATGTAATTCTACAAATGTAAAGCTTCAGAAATCTGTATGCTTACCAACATTTTATCTGTACACTATAAAAAAAAGATGTAAATCTACAAAACTTCTTTTTGTAAAGCTACAGAAATCTGTATGCTTAGTAAAATTTTATCTGTAACCCGGGGATAACCACATGAATTGTTTTTGTTGCGGTTTCATAAAAAGTTTTAGCCATATCCGTTTTCAAAAAATTTTTATTAACTTTATAAATGTTTTATTTTACAGTGCAAACGTGTATCTGTTACATGAATTTCTTTTGTTGAAGCTACATAAAAAGTTCTAGGCATTCCAGTTTCCTAGAAAAGTCATAGTAATTGCATAGATTTTTTTTTACAGTGTATGGACGTTTTAAATCATTTTAAACATTTTTAAATTGCATGAATCTTTGTTTTGCTAAGTAGGTGCAAAATTAACAGATAAAAAGCTTACAAGCCGGAACTAGAACCCGGGTCATTGGCATAGGGAACGAATGCTCTGCCAACGGAGGTATTAGGACGATACCAGCCTGGCGCCAGACGGTTGCTAGCCTGGAAACCCTCATTCTTTTATCTTAGCAAGGCTGGAACTGCGACACTAAATGGAACATCTTCATGAGCCAAAAATCTGTGGCAAATACGAAACGAAATTAAACACAGCAATTTGTCGGGTTTGATTTCGTCTTAATTTCGACAGCGACTTAACTGCAAAAAAAAATTGTTGATTTTACAGTATAATTTTGGCAACTGGGGCGCCAATTTATAACTGTTAAATAAACAGTAATAGAACAGTAAAATTAGCAAGTAATATACAGTTTAATTCATTTATACGACGGTATACTGTAAAAATAAATCTGTAGTTCTACAGATGTAAAGTTACATACTTACTAAACTTTCATCTGTAACTGTACAGAAAAAGCTGCAAATCTACAAAACAAGATTTTGTAGAGCTACAAAAATCTGTAGCTTTACAAATGAATCTGCTAAAATTACAGAAATCTTACTAAAATTTTATCTGTAACCCTGGCTGTAGATACATAAAAAGTTCTAGGCATCCTTTTTCCTAAAAAAAAAAAACTTAGTAACCATACAGATTTTTTTATTTTCTGCGCAAAAGTGTATCAGCTACATGAATTGTTGTTGTTGCCGTTGCATAAAAAGTTCTAGGAATCCCAGTTTCCTAGAAAAACTTTAGTAACTTTACAGATTTTTTTTCAGTGTATGTTACTGCTTATTTTACGGTTATAAATTGGCGCCACAGCTGCTAGTATTATACTGCAAAATCAACATATTTTTTTAAATATTGGACACTTTTTCACTCTGTCGGTTTTACGCCTGCTTACCAATGCAGAAAGTCATGCAATTGGAAAATTCAATGTTTTGGGAGAATCTCATAACTTCAAAGAGATATATATATCCTTTTAAATAGTTAAACATTTAAAGAGAATTTAACTATAGTTAAAACATTGAGTAATTTTATACCTACCGAGAAAAGTATTAAAATTTTACTATTTTTTAAGCGACAAACTAAACATATGGAATTAAGTGATTTTCTCCAAAGTTAATGTTCTCTCCAGTGTAATATGTTTGTGTGCCAATGCAACAAGATTAAAAATTTTACATTTTGAGATTTAAAGACTTTGAAGTTGATTGCATGGCATGTAAGATTTGAAACCTGAAGCTATGAAGCGAAATTCGTAAAAAAATTATTAACCACGCTGTGCAGTTTTAAAAGAAACAAACACAAATAAAAAATACATACTACCTATATGTGTATATATCAAAATTTCAAGTATTATTGTGTCTACTGCAACTTGTATTTAAAATTAAAATACCCATAAAAACATTCATTGAGCTGAGTCTCAAGTAAACTTTACGTTTTAGACAATAGATAAATAATTAACGTGGAAAATATTTTTTGGTTACTTTTATGTTTGTTGTTAACACATAATCCTATAAATTTGACAATTATTAGATTTTAATGTGCAACCGTGTAATTTTATTATTTCGAACATCATTAATCACATTAAAAAAGTCACTACAATAAATATTTTTTTTATTATTAAATATATAAATTTTAGATATAATCATATAATTTTAAATGTAATTTAAGGTATTTGATAATGAACTTGATTCAATTCAACGCCTACAAATGTTGAACATTATATTATCACGAGATCACGCATATATCTATCACGAGATAAGGAAAAAAATTAAGCAATTTTTTATTTAGCTAATGATTTCAAATAACTTGGTTAGAAGTGGAAATCTATTATATTACTTTCGTTTTTTGAAGATAATTTGAAGTGCCACAAGGCGAATTCCTTTTTATCAAATGAAAAGTATAGGATATCGTATTTTTTATCTTTATCAAATTTTAAAGATACAATAAACAGAGACAGATATGCGGAAAACCTATTGTTTTCGGAAATAATGTAATCTAGGTAATCTATACAACAGATTTGAAATAAAATCAGGGAATTTACTTCAGCTTTAAATTTCTTTTCCTGAATATTATTTTTTTAAATATAAATATTTATCACTTTAATTAAGGGGTCTCAGGACTCTTAAAATTGGAAAAAAAATAAAATATTATTTTCAAATATAATATTTTAAAATGTATTTAATTTTAAGAGAAATTTATATTAGGAGGAAACATATAATTATTTTCTTTCATTTCATGTATTTAAAAAATTGCAAGATAAAGAATTAGCATTTACAGGGGTTCCAAAATGTCAGACATTTGACGAGAAAAAAATCTGCATAACAGATTACGTGCACGATTGCAAAATAATTTTTGCAACTAGAATGAGATTTTTTATATCTACTTATACTTCAGATTATAATAATTACCCTGAACCTAAATAATTTTTTATTTAAAGATTTTTTTCATATTTTTAATACAAAGTTGTATTTAGCTAATGCGAAATTTAGAAAATTTCAACAGTATAATCACCTAAAAAATATTTTTTCTAACAATAAAAAGGAAATTTTAGGGTCAGTTTATACAGGCTAATATAAAACATATGTTTTGAAAATTTCATTAAAAAAATCAGAAGTTTTTGAGATATCGTACGCGTTATACCCAAAAACGTAGTTTGTGAAAAAATCACTTCAAAGATTCGGAAACGCCGCTTCAGTTAATGAGCGGGTATAATTCTAAAAGCCATAACTTCTATTCAAATGGGAATTTCAAGGCAACAAGTAGATCAAAGTGTTCAGAAAAGATAGGAGTTTACCATAAAAAAAAATTTAAATTTCGAAAATTTTAAAGCTTTAAGAGTCCTGTCTTAATACTTAAATCGATGAAACCTCATTTTTTTCCCACTTTCCAAATTATTTATGATAACGATCTTTATGTTAGGAATTAGGTTAACCCCTCAATGTGACATAGAAAACAGTTCCGATTATGGACTTAGGAATATATTTGTAGTATTTGCTGAAATTAAATACGCATTTTGTTTCGTTTTTTTTTACTACCAGGAATTGCCAAAAATGAATGAAATTCAAATTTTCATACTTGATAAAATTTAGTGGTAGAAGAATAGAATTTTTACTGTTTAATATGTTAGAACATGGAAAGAGTTTTCTTAAATATAACATATGTGTCGTCTAGCTGCAAAACCGTCCATTTTCTCAAAATTCGAAAATGCGTTTTTTTCAGTTTTAAGTAAACATCTCTACCATCTGGGAAAAATAAACCATGCCAAAGTCGGTCAAATATATTGTCGTAATGACTAAAATGTCCTAATGTCCTAAAACTGAAAAGTTTTGGTTCAAATCTTATTTTGGCTAAGCTTGGCAAAAAAATTAGCTTAAACCACCAAATTTATTTTTTTTTTAGATGGCCGGTTTTGCAACTAGACGACGCATATAGAACTCATGGAAATTAGATTTATCAATTAAATTTTGTAACCCCTAACTCCCTCTAGTTCGAAGTTTTATGTATAATTGTCCATTATCCCGTCGGTCAGTTTCTATTAAAAATAACTTTTACCAAACAATAAGATTTAACACCAAAAGTACATAATTGTTATGTCACATTCACTTGATGTCACTTTCGTTAAAATTTCACGATTTTTATTAATATGTGTATGCCACATACGGAAGATTGTCGAAAAGGTAGCCCGACGGAAACTTAACAACAACAACAACAACAAAAACGGATTAATTTTTTTCTCTTAGTAAAATGACTTTTGTCGATTTGTATAATATTTTTAGGCCCTCCGATTTTTCCGTAAGATATTTATAGAAGGTTATACATACAATTTTTTCGGAGATTACTATTATACTTTTACTTAACCTTTTCACGCCCTTGGCCGCTGCCATCGAAATAATCAAGGCCTGAGGACACGAGTTATGACGTCATCACTAATCGACCGACTTCTCACTTGTGTTGGAATTCACACTTGAAAATTTAGAATTGCAATTTTATTTTATTTTATTTGTGGAATATCTATCATCTTATAAAACAATAATAACTATTTAACCCATTTGTGCCTGAATTTTTGTTTTCTCAAATTTTTTGGTAAAATCACTTTAAAATGTTGCAAAATGAACTGGAAAAATACTAAAAAAAAATTAAGCTTAAATTTTTTGTATTTATTTGATAAAATGTAAAAGAACTAAATATGAGTATTTCTGGTCGAATAATATGCATAATTATATATTTTGCCTATGTATTTATGTTTAAAATGTTTTAAAATTAATGTTTTAAAATTAATTTTGATATTATGTTCTATAATTAGCATTTTTCTGAACTAAAAAAAATATTTATTTCTTTGCAGAGACTAATAACGTTATAACTGTTATTATTAATAAAATAAGAATAATCGTATTGCAGACTTAAAAACAATTTATTTCATAAATATCTTCGAAAGGAGATTACATAAATAACTGTCTCCTAAATTTATAACAGAAATATGTGCCCATTTGTGCCTAAAACCCTATATTTTCGACATTATAAAAATGCATAAAAAATAGGCTTGAACATTTAATTTCGCAATTTAAAAAAAATATGTATTTCAAAAACGTCTACAATCTAAGATTGTAACTTGCGATTTTGCATCCTTGATAGAAAACATACAAATAAACTTACTTTTTACATTTCGCCATCTTGAAAAATTAAAAATATATAAACACCGGAAAAAAAAGCCTTAGTTTAAGCAAATAAATATCCACCTTATGCTGCCATCTCTCGGTTAGAGATAAAGACATTTATAAGTAATGATTTCATGCAATTTTCATGTTATAAAAGAGAAGAAAATTATACAAATTCATTAAAATTTGAAACGTCCCAAAAATGGGACGCTAGGCATAAATGGGTTAAACTTACTGGTGAAAATTTGGAATCCCCCTATAAAAAATCAGCCAGATACAGCAACACTCTGGCATTCCGCATCTGGCTGAATTTTTACACAGGGATTCCGAAGTCTCACCAGTAACTTTAGATAGTTATTATTGATTTATAAGATGATATATATTCCACAAATAAAACAAAAGAAAATTGCTATTCAAAATTTTGAATTCAAAATTTGTGTGAATTCCAACACTAGTGAGAAGTCGGTCGATTAGTTATGACGTCAAAACTCGTGTCCTCTGACCTTGAGTATTTGGATGGCAACGCCTTGGCCAGATATGTGGATGCTTAGTTTTTTATGATTATAATTACTGTCAATAATATAAAACAAAACAGAATAAGTTAATCACTATAGAATCTCTCAACAAGAAAAGCAAACATTTTATGATTTGGCTGCACTGATAATCTTATTTACGATGTTAGACGTGCAAAAGAAAGCGTGAAGTAATTTTACGGCAGTCAATATTGTTAAATTACTTCAGCAAATCCTTAATATTTGATAAAAATAGTATCAGATGTATTAAATATATTAAGTTTTAAGAATTTGTATTAATGTAAGAAAGAAATTTACTGTTAGTTTTTTTTTGTATAGGAAATCATTTCACATATAAATTACCATCAACGCCCAGCAGCAACTAAAGTGGACCTTTTTTGTGAATTTTTATTGTTTTTCCACGTTTGATTTTTGAATCCCTATTAATATAACATGAATAAATCATAGAAAGAAGTAATTTTTTCTCACCATAAAAAAATCTTCCCGGAAGAGTTTAAATTCAGTTTTTTCACGCTTTTGATTGCTTAGTAATCGTAGAAAACAGTCATTTTTTCTCACCATAAAAAAATCTTCCCAGAAGAGGTTAAATCCAGTTTTTGTTACGCAATTGATTGTTTAGTAATCGTAGAAAAAAGTAATTTTTTTTCACCATAAAATAATCTTCCCAGAAGAGGTTAAATCCAATTTTTTTTTACGCATTTGATTGCTTAGTAATCGTAGAAAAAAGTTATTTTTTTCTCGCCATAAAAAAAATCTTCCCAGGAGAGGTTAAATCCAGTTTTTTTACGCATTTAATTGCTTTTAATTCATATCATGTGCTACAAGTAAACCAGAGTTGCGCAAATTTGTAATCTCAATTAACCGCATTGAAATTATAAGTAAATGGCATGTAATTGATTATAGTTAAACTCATTCAAACGCAGAAATTTCGCACACATAATGGAATAGGGGCAGTTCCAATTAAAGTGCTGCAAGAAATTTTTATGGCATGTAATTTTAACTATAATTAAGTGCGCGCAATTAAATTTTAATTACATTGATTGTAATTGCAATTACGAATTTGTCCAAGTCTGAAGTAAGTATTAATGTAATTATAAATGGCTTTGAAACCGTTTAACGAGGTTCCTCTTTTAAGAGAACTGGAACGTCAATTACCTTCAAGAAATCGCTATTTCAAATCCTGGCTTAAAAAATAGAACAGATTCCGCAGATTACAAATATATATAATTTATGTACTTTTTAACACAGATTATTAGCACCTTAAAAACGTAAACAAACATTTAAATCCCATTCATAAACGGACAAACAGACATACCATGCTGCAGTATACGATGTTTAAGCTTCTTTAAGTTTTTGCGGTTTATTTTCTACACTTATAACGCTTTGTGAATTTTTCCTTTCCTTTCATATACCAGTTAAAGAAAGCACAAAGTTTTTTATACTTTCTCGTATGTAGTGTTTATGTGATTATCTTATTTTATTTCTTATTCTGGTATTTCATTTTATTCTGCTTCAGTTATATTTTGCTAAGGAGCTATTCCAGGCTAGAAAGATATTCTAGGCAAATGGTATTTTTCCTGGGTGTAACGTAGAAATATCTCTACGGCAAAATCGACAACGGAGAATATGCAAAGCTGAGGTTAGAGTAGAAAAACTCTTTAAAGACGCCCAAATGACAAACAAAAAGCTAAATGAAAACATGTAGAAGATGCAGAAATGTTGAAAAAAATAACAATGAGCCAGAATTGTTTTAGTTCTGAAAAATATTTAAAATTGGAGAGTTTAAGGTGTTTTTATATTTTTCTCAAAATGTGGTTTTATTTTTAATACATAATACCGTACTTCGTGCAAAATCTATTTTAAGTACATCTCTGTAATACAGTAAAACACCGATAATTCGGATTAATTGGGACCAGACCCAATCCGGATTTTCGAAAATCCGGATTATCCGGAGAATAAGGAAAAATGAAATAAAATAAAACATACTTACAGAAAATCACCTTTATACTAAACATATTGAATATTTACAGACAGTAAAAATGTTTACTTTGTAATTATAAAGTTTGTAATCTTCTGCTGTGACAGTTTTGTATACCTTCCGCACGGTCACGCATCCGCTTGAGCATAAGTAGTTCGTTGGGTGTAGTTTCCACCTGACGTTCAAAAGAAACCGTTAATTATTCTAAATGAGAAGTTGCTTTTTTATGGCTAATAACTTTTGTTGATCATCATTGATATGGTGTTTTCGTCTGTATCATCTTCATTTCCATTTTCTTTAGTTGTGCACAAAGCGATTACATTTCGACATTTATAAGTGAGGCGTAACCTTCATTATTTTCTGCTTCTAACCAATTGCTAATATCGCTGATATCAACTTCTGAGTACCCACCACTTTTCTTTAACATGCT
The DNA here is from genome assembly GCA_963932465.1 of Maratus speciosus. Lineage (NCBI taxonomy): Eukaryota > Metazoa > Arthropoda > Arachnida > Araneae > Salticidae > Maratus > Maratus speciosus. The sequence continues at coordinate 817,145 of CAWVRF010000020.1, read as the reverse complement.
CACAAAATCTTCAGGTGTAATTTCTCTTTAATTCTCGCTTCTGTTTCAAGCTTATTATTCGAGAAATCACAATTTGCAAGCCATAAATTCTTCCACGACTTTCGGAGAGTACTTTCAGCACCCTGATCTCAAGATTCAGCAATCATATAGCTTACTTTCTTGATATTGATTGATTTGAGAATCTCTAGCACTCCATGTTCTACATCATCTTCTAAAAGTCCATTCAGCATTTGTCGTTTATAAACTTCCTTAATGTTCTGAAGAACCCCGTGATCCATTGGCTGTACCAGCGCTGTGACATTAGGTGGTAAAAACTTTACCGTTATTTTTCATTTTGTCAGTTGACTTTCTTCGGGGTGTGTCTGGACATAATCACAGGAGGACAACTTTGATGGGTAAGTTTCACGATTTTAAATACTTCGTAACACCCGGAATCATAAAATTGTCAAACTTAAAGTGATACATTGTTGTTTCTTTGAAGGATAAACATAAAAGAGTTTAAATAAGAATGCTTAAGGTAATCTTCTAAAGACTTCACAGAAAAGACTTTTTTATTCAGAATACGTGGATGAAATAAATGAATGTTATGGAAATTTGCCCCGATCGCGTCTCAAACTTGAAAAAAAAAATCGACCACACCTATCCGGATTATCCGGATATCCGAATTAACGGGGTCCGAATTAGCGAGGTTCCACTGTACTTGTTACTGCATTATTTGAACCTATTTTTCTATTTTGAAAACTTAGGGTATTTTTGAAAATGGGGAATATGTGACAGAAAAATATGCTGATTTACGATATGTGAAATACATCATTTTTCAAATTTTTCAAGAATATGTAATAAATATTAAAATAGATTCAGTGTATAAACTCAAGTACTTTTGATAATCGGGTAAGATTTCAAAGTAAGATTTTCATTTGTTTCTTAGCAAAGCATACCAGAGTGAATAATGCAAAACTTTCACGAGAAAAAACATATTTGTTTACATTATTATTTTAAATTTATATGTAAATATAAATAGTATTTTTTTTTTTTACCTTAAAACATTTATAATGTCCTTACTAAGCTTGGAAAAAAATCCTAATGATGCATGCATATTTGAACAAGATTAAGGTCTTTAAAAAATAGTCTGAATTTCAAACTTCTTAGTTGTCGCAGACATCCCAGTCCCCTTAAAGGGACCGTGGACCTTTATTTGAGCCGAAAACGACTAAAAAATCAAAATTTCTTTTTGTATCTTATACTATAATAAGAGCAAAAATTGTGTGTGTGTATGTAAATTTTATCTTAAAAACGGCTCAAACGATTTTGATTAAATTTTGTGTTTTACCGTTTTCGGGCGCGAGAAGACAATTGGGCTAGGTCGTGTGTTCGAGAAAATTACATTAGTGTCATTTTGGGTCATAATGGGTCAGGGTCAAGCTAATTATATCTAAAAAACGGATCAATCAACTAAATTTTACATCCAAACGTTTTTGAGCATGAGAAAACTAATGAGTAAGGTCACATGTTTGAGAAATTTCGATTAGCGGGTCATTTTTAGGTCACTTTGGGTCAAGTTAATTTTATCTAAAAAACGGCTCTAACGATTTTGACTAAATTTTGTAATCTACAGTTTTGGATTACGAGAAGACTAATGGACTAAGTCACATGTTAGAGAAAATTCGATTAGTGGGTCATTTTTGGGTTACTGTGGGTCAAGCTAAGTTTATCTAGAAAACAGCTCTAACGATTTTGACGAAATTTTGCTTTCTATCGTTTTCGGTTACGACAATACCATTGGGCTAGGTCGCATATTCAAGAAAATTCAATCAGTGAATCATTTTTGGATTAAAATGGGTCAGGTGTAAAGCTAATTGAATGTAAAAAAAGGGCTGAAAAATTTTTGACAAAATTTTGTAATTAACCGCTCCTGAGCATGAGATGACCATTGGGCTTAGTCACATGTTCAAGAAAAATCGATTAGTGGGTCACTGGGTCAAGCTAATTGTATCTAAAAACCGAATCAAACGATTTGACAAAATTTTTCATTACATCGTTTCCCAGTACGAGAAGGCCATTGGGATGGGTCACATTTTCGATAAATTTAGATTAGTGGGTCCCTTTTGGGTGACCGTGGGCCAAGCTAATTTTATCTATAAAACGACTTTAACGATTTTGACTAAATTTATATTCCATCGTATTCGAGAAAAGCATTGGTTAGGTCACATGTTTGAAAAAATTCAGTTAGTGTGTCATTATTAGGGTGGGACGAAAAAACTTTTTTTAAAAATTGAGTTTGGCATAGTACGCAAAAGTTGTGTAATGGGTCAGTTAGAACTCACAAATATTGCTCAATATTTAACCGCGCCCCTCTAACATTGAAAAACAGAAAAAAAGAGAAAAACTTTTTTTTGTGAAAAAATATATTTTGAGAAATTTTACAAATTTTTTACTAGCATACAGTGAAAATGTTACATAATGGGTCAGTTAGAACCCTACAAAACATTTTATCAATTTCTATAAATATTTAACCGCGCCCCTTTGACATAAAAAATTGGAGATAAATGAAAAATATATTGGATTTTCTAACAAAATGTGCTATGAAAATTATTTTTCGAAATTGGTATTGCAATTTATATTTTTCATATAAATTTTTATTAAGCATATTTTTATTGAATTGCACAAAAACAGAATACAGATCAGAACAAAATCTATAAATTTTAGGTTCATTTAATAACATCATACCTCACATAGAGCAGCGGCCAAAATTATTACAGCAGTATTGATAGATTTTGATTTAGTTTCACCTGAGAAAGAAACTTATATAGTTGATAAAAACAAAGTGAGAAGGGAACTAGAGAAAAAAGGAAACAACTAAGGGAAATGATTTAAGGGCATTTGGAAGTGGCACCTCTTTAGATTTTGTATTTTGATGGGCGCAAAAATAATACCCTTGAACAAATATTTATCAACAAAAATTAACATCAGAAGCGCATGTAGCGTTAATAGAGAAACCAAGTAGCAAGTATATAGGTCATATATCGTTAACTGCTGGTGAAAATGCAAAATAAATAGAACAAGGTATTATCACATTTACAAAAACGTGTAATATCGGTTTGCAGAACCTATCGGTTATATGGAAAGGCGGAGTAATACGTTTGGCTTGAGACATACATTGAAAGACCATTACAATGGAGTATATGTATATTACAAACTAATGAGTTGCCACTAAGGCACCTTATTCTTGAAATATACGGTTGCACAAATGGACGGTATTCATATTCTGGACCTAATGGATTTCTTCTAAAAGATTGCAAAAAAAAAAAAAAAAAATACAGTGGTCAAATTTGATCAAATTCACTGTACTCTTCAGCCTATAGATCAGAAAGTTATCCAAAAGCTAAGTACTGAGCAACACTATCTGCATCGCATCTGTCTTGCCATAAAAGATGGTGTTTGCATTTCTAACATGACTGAGAATAACCCAGGTACACAAAATCATGCACGATTGTTGACCACTGCCAACCGTTTGTTACGGTTATACATTAGCACTCCAAGACCGTCACAAAATCTTATAATACTCGCGAAGTATGTAATGCTGGCGTATGTTCGAATGTGGTTTGATATACTAATGAAATCGAATTGTCTATATAGTGCTCAACATTTCTGGAAAATGATTTCCCTTGCAAGTCAGCTTCCATATAATGCTAAGCAAATTATTTACTAAATATTATCGAACAATGCATGTTTTGTGCATCCTGAACACCTATTATTAGCAATGCTACATGATCCTAGAAAACACATCCGGGAATTAGCAGTTTGGCGCATTCTTAGCGCCTGAGATAAGAAGACGAAGAACTTGGGTGGATTGCGTTTTTTAAAGCTTCCAAATCTAAATTTGGAAGTAACCGGTTATATTGATTTAATTTAATGGTCAAGCACTGTTGTAACAGATCCACCTCTTACAATTATTATAAAGGACAAAGACTGAAAGATATGTGCAAAGAAAAACAGTTTCCAGTACTAACTTTTGAGGAATTTCCATGTCACACGCAATCTGTTGAAAGATGTGTTAAACTAATATCTGAAGCCGCAATGAAAGTTTGTGGTGACACTGCAAGAGATGGGTATATTCGTACCAAGCTTCAAGCATGGAAAGAACTTCCAACATTCGACAACAAAGGACAATATTATTATAACACCTAATATTCAATTTGCATCAAGTATTATTAAATACATTTCAAATTTGTAGGTTTTTGTTCTAATCTGTATTCTGTCTGCGTATAATAATAAAAAAATATTTCGTAAAAAAATTAATAGAATTAATTTCGTAAAAAAATAATACAAAAGTTAAATTACGTAATAATTATAGAATTATTATAATGTATAGTACTATTTAATTAATCAATTAATGTCAATACTAATTTCGAAAAGATTTTTATGTCAAAGGGGCGCGGGTTGAGAGAAAATTATAAAAAATTTTGTAGGTTATAACTGACCCATTGTATAACATTTTCATTGTATGCCAGTAAACAATTTGGAGTATTTTTAAAATATATTTTTTCATAAAAAATGTTTTTTTCTCTTTTTTTTAAGTTTTTCAATGCCAGAGGGGCGCTGCTAAATACTGAGCAATATTGAAAAAAAAAATGAGTTCCGACTATCAATTTCGAAAAAGAAAATTAGCTTATTTCGGTCACCCTAGTCATAATGTCTCAGGATCATGCCAATTTAATCGAAACAGCATGAATGATACAGTGAGAATAAAATGTAGAACTGAACACAAAGCTAATTTTGAACGAGCTTAGCTCGGTCATCCCTGCTAGTATATTATTATTCTCCAATTTGTACTGTGTAATTTGTGAAAACCCGCATGCAGATGTGATGATTTTTCATAAAGTTACAAGTGCTTTAATTGTGTACGCAAAGAAGTTTTGGCTCTTTAATGTACTTTAAATCTGTTTTTCTCAAAATCGATTTTTCAACGTATTTAGATTTTTGAAATGCTTCATGAGTCTTAGTTTTTTATCAAAATTCAGGAAATTGATAAGGAATAATCCTGATATTGCTTACAAAGAAACTGTGTACTCATTTTAAAATTCGACTCCATTAAGATAATTTACTTTAGTTTTAACTTAATAAAAGGCAAAAATTCAATAAAAGTCGATATGGAATTAAGGAAAAAAAATCTCTAAAAATTAACTATTGAAGGGGTTAAACAATCAAAATACAGATTTGTTTGTAATAGAGTTTTAAGTGATTTAAATGTAAATCGAGAAAATATCTCAAAAAGTAAGACGCATGGAGCATTTTAAAATATCATTTTAAAATTTTAATTTTTTAAATAAATCTTAAAATTATAATAAGATTGGAAAATTCTTTTAAGGTGTTCTATATACGTATGCTAAACTGGTTATTTGCACAAAATTTCATATCTCTATGATGGAAATGAAAAAAAAATCACTTTAACGTCCACCGTCCTCTTAATAAATATTAGCTTATCAAAGTTTGTAACATTGCATCGCCATTGTTTATTCATTTACAGATAAATTTTCATATCTTACCCATTAATTCAAACTTTTTTCGATGATAGAATCTCATAACCTTGAACACAGTTTATCGCATTCAGTTTTGTACGTGGAAGATCCAGATATTTTTAATTTTCTATTGAAATGCTAATTTAAACAGATAATTAACTTATTTCATACCTTTGTAAAATTAACGTGGCTTATCCAGTAAATAAATAAAGGAGAAACAGATACGTCGCATGGTAGCTATGCATTTGAAATCAAACGTGTTAAAATATATAATGTGAACGGTAAAAAGGTCCACAATCTTATTTAAAAGGCAACTAAAGTAACGAAAAAGATGTTACAAGTTTAAAATATACATTTTATTTAAAACTTCTTAGTACTTTCAAGCCTTCCAGGCTCATCATCAGAGAATATCTTAATAACTAAACGTTATTTTTTTTATACAAATACGTCACTTTGTTTTGAAAATGAGCGAGCCAATAATTACTAGAGTTGAAAGTAGAAGTGGCAGTATGAAGTGGCAGTTTATCAACAGATGAGCCTGGAAGGCTTGAAAGTACTAAGAATATTTAAATAAAATGTTTATTTTATACTTTTAGCATCTTTTTCATTACTTTAGTCACCTTTTAAGTAAGATTGTGGACCTTTTTAATGTTCGCATTATATATTTTATGTCGAATAAAGGTGAAAAATTGCGTTTCGTCTTATGATTTTATCAAACGTGTTGTTACGCTTTTTGTACTATAGCGTTTAACCCTATTGTATTGCACTTTTTTTATTGAATGTAATTGAAGGGATAATAGACAAGTATCGTTTTTTCTTTTTCCTGGCATGTTAAAATAATTTAATGATAAGTTTATCTACATATCTAAATAAGTAAAAAAAAAATATATTTATTAAAATTTAGATTATCAAATATAATAAATTGCTTTAAACCACCTCTCTGTGACTGTCTGATTTCATACCTGTATATATTTTAATAATATTTCATACAAAAACAAGTGAGACAGAGTTTTTACATCACACGCACATATCTACGGGACCATAAATTGAAATAAATAACTTTCTTACTTAAATATGAATAGATAAAGAAAATACAATCGAATTAGTCTTTTAGGAGCTAGTAACTAATCTTCTAAAGTTGTCAATTTGATATTACCGTTTTTTATATGTTATGTTTTTAAGTACTGCTATATGTAAATCTTTAATTAAGCAACTGTAACTTTTTCATATGTATATGTGGGAATTTCGTAAGAACACTTGACTAAATGCCTCCGACGTTGTATTCTGTTTTCGAGATTAAAAAGGGAAAAGAGCCTTAACGAAGCTGTGTGAAGTGGAAATGCAGAAAAAGAAAATAGAACGAAATAGAGTTCGACGATGTAGGGTTCTGTTAAAAAAAATAAAACATTTTTGGCGAAATAAGATAGAATATTTAAACAACGTAAGAGAATCTTAGAAATATTCGACGGTGCTAAATAAATGAACCCTAAGTTGAAGCTTTTTAAGTTAAATATAGATCGAAAAGAGTGCTTTTTAACTGTATTTTTGTTTTTCTTCGTCTTAATAAATGTCAGTGTTCGTCTCAGAAGTGAGTTATGATTTATGAATAGAGTCTCATCCCATAAAGTGGTGTTCAGAAGTGACAGTTAACCCACAAATATTATTAATTCGTCAAAATTACCCATCTTACGGATTCAAGCCGGATATTATTCTAACGGTGAGTTCATTGTTATTATTTTATTATGAAGTTAGTTGAAATACCAGAACTGGAACTTGCATTTAAAAACGAACGAACAAATAAAATTAAATTACTACATAAATTCCTATTTGATGCTGACGGTGATCGCTCTAATAGAAAGAGAATACGTGATTTTACTGGTTTCGATTTTCAAACCGACAGCACCGATTTCAAAAATAAAATAACTAAAGTTCAAACTGATTTTTCATTAAATGATCTGATTACAGTGTGCAATCTACTTTGTATTGCTAACGAATGATCTCTAAATGATCTTGCAACCCGATTAGTTACAAATCTTTCAGACTTGACCTTACTACAAACTAATATTATACAAAATGAAAGTGACACTGACTCGGAACCCGAATTGCCTTCATATAATATGACTTCAATTAACAACACTGAATTATCAAATTTTGAAAAACAGAAGCAATTTCCAGTTCAAAGTTTTGTGCCATCGTCTATTAATTTCACTGATATTGAAAGTGTCGTACCTGCTTTTGACGGAAGTCCTTTTAGTGATATAAATGTATGGCTTAATAATTTCGACGATGTTACTAATATGTTTAATTTATCTGACTTTCATAAATTTATATTTTGTAAAAGATCCTTATGAGGAAAAGCCCAGTTATTAGTACAAACAGAATTTCATATCAATTCATATGACAAACTTAAACAACTCTTAATTTCAGAATTCAGTACCACTTATAATTCTGCCGAGTTACATGATATATTAAATAAACGAAAATTGCAAGAAAATGAATCGATAGAAGAATATTTTCTTATCATGAAACAAATATGCTCGCGTGGTAACATCGAGGATTCCGCATTAATGCAATACATCATAAACGGCACACCCGACCCCGTTTTCAGAAAATCAATGTTATATGGATGCCAATACATTGTAGAATTCAAGCAAAGGCTCAAAATTTATGACAAAATTCGACATGACTTTGAGAACAGTAAATTTCGTAAAGTCAAACCTGAAATGCCAGTGAAAGACAAATCCTTTCGACCAAAATCTGATCTTTTTTGCTTTAATTGTGGCTTGTCAAATCATAAAAGTAACCAATGCAGCCATAAAGACAAAGACCCTCGTTGTTTTAATTGTTCGAATTTTGGCCATAAATCGGCTCAGTTTGATCAACCAAGGAGGCTTAGAGTTAAGCCTGAACCCTCCAATGTTTCCACGGTCACGTCGAACACTTTCATGGCCAAACAAGTCATTATTTCGTCTGTAAATGTTACATAATTGGTAGATACTGATAGTGAAAGAAGTTTGCTAAAGGAAAGTATTTACCGCAAACTCCCTACAATCTCGAAACTGAACATTCAACTATCACATTAACTGGATTAGGAAATACTATAATCAAACCCCTGGGTTTTTTCTCTACGGACATTATGATAGACATTATGATAGATGACGAACAATACAACTAATGTTTATGTAGTCCCAGATTATTCCATACCTTTTGATCTTATTATTGGTACAGATGTTATACAACAAAGTATTTTAACAATTTCTGGAAATAATATTTCGATGCAGAAAATGGAGGAAAATGACAATACGCCCAATAATTTTTTGATTAATGTTGCTCATGTGTTAGACGATCTTAATCTTGATTTATCTCATATTACCGATGAAACAATACGTTAAAAAAATTCAGAACTTATTCAAAATTATTCTCCCAGAAAAATAAAGACAACCGATGTTAAATTATCAATTCATCTGGAAAACGAAGAACCTGTCACTTGTCCTCCCAGACGCTTGGCGCAAATAGAGAAAAACTTCGTTGAAAAACAAATTTCCGAGTGGCTCGAAAAAGGAATTATTCGTAAAAGCACTAGTAATTTTTCATCACCTATTGTCCTAGTAAAAAAGAAAGATGGTTCATATAGATTGTGTGTTGACTAGAGGAAATTAAATTCTAAAACACATAAACAACGTTTCCCCTCCCAGTAATTGATGACATTATTGATCAGTTGCATTCTGCAAAAGTATTTACTACTCTTGACCTTAAAAATGCCTTTTTTCATGTCGAAGTAGAAGAAAATAGTAGAAAATATACTTCTTTCGTAATACATTCGGGTCAATTTGAATTCTTATATATGAATTATGGCCTTAGCGATGCCCCCTTAGTGTTTCAAAGATATATTTATAACGTTTTTGAGACCTCATTAATGAAAATGTACTTATTGTCTATATGGATGACTTCATAATACCAGGTGAAAACGAAGTCGAAGGACTCCAGAAATTACAGCGCATCCTTACAACTGCATTCGAATATGCTTTAGACCTGAATGTTAAAAAATGCCACTTTTTACAGAGAGAAATTGATTTTTTGGGTTACCACATTAAAAATGGTCAACTGCATCCATCTCCCTTAAAAACTAAAGCTTTCCTTAATTTCCCAGAACCTGAAAGTTTAAAAGATGTACATTCATTTGTCGGACTAACTTCATATTTTCGTAAATTCATTCAAGATTACTCTTTAATAGCTAAGCCTTTAACAGATCTCTTTAGAAAGGACACTAAATTTCACTTTGGTAACCAGCAACGAAATGCATTTGATCAGCTGATACACATCCTTTCTTCAGGTCCTGTTTTAAGCATTCATAACCCTAGTAACGAAACAGAAGTTCACTGTGTGCATCTATTGACGGTTACGGAACAGTCCTCCTTCAAAAGTCTTCTATTGACAATCAATTTCACCCTGTCTATTTTATGAGCAAAAAAAAAAAACCCAGATGCCGAACGTAAATATTCCAGTTATGAATTAGAAGTTTTAGCTGTCATAGAAGCCCTTAAAAAATTTCGCGTTTACAGTCTAGGTATTTCTTTCAAGATCGTCACAGATTGCAACGCATTTGCCCTTACCATGAATAAAAAAAGATCTTTGCACCAAGATTGCTCGATGGGCTTTAATGCTAGCTGACTATAACTATACAATCGAACACAGACAAGGTACACGCATGCGCCATATCGACGCTTTAAGTAGAAATCCAATATGTATGATCATTCAAGATAGTTTTACTTCCAAAATCATACAATAAAAGAACACTGACGAACATATACAGGCCATCAAAGAAATTTTGAAAACAAAGCCATATGACAACTACTTCCTTAAAAATAACATTCTCTATAAAACTCATAAAGGTATCGATCTGATAGTTGTACCGGATGAAATGCAGCTAAATGTCATTAAACACGTTCATGACAAAGGACATTTTGGCCGTAAACGCTGTGAAGAACTCCTTAACGAAGAATTTCTCAGCCCTAATATGTCAAATAAAATTGATAAAATTATAGCAAATTGTGTAACATGCCTTTTGTATAATCGGAAACGTGGAAAACAAGAAGGTGAATTACATCCCTTACCTAAAGAAGAGACTCCTCTCCAAACCTACCACATTGATCATTTAGGCCCTCTTGAAACAACCAACAAAAATTACAAACATATTCTGTCTTTAATAGATGCATTTGCTAAATTCGTCTGGTTGTATCCCTGTAAAACCACTTCTGCTACAGAAGTTATATCAAAACTACGACAACAAAGTCATACTTTTGACAATCCTTCCACCATCATTAGCGATAAAGGTCCTGCATTTACAAGCAAAGAATTTGCTGATTATTGTCAAGATGAAAATATAAAGCACGAGACAGTTACAACTGGTCTTCCCCGTGCCAATGGTCAAGTAGAACGACTTAATTCCACCATAAATTCTGTAATCTCTAAAATGTCCAAAGACGAACCGACCAAATGGTTTAAACATGTTCCTAAAGTTCAATAAGTCATTAATTCAACTTACCAACGAAGCATTAAAACACCGTTTGAAATATTATTTAGTACAAAAATGAAACAGAAAGAAGATGTACAAATTATTGACCTTTTAAACAGTGCAGTCGAAGAACAATTCATGAAAGACAGAGAAGAGCTCCGTAAAGAAGCCAAGAAGAATATTCTCGAAATTCAACAAAAAAATCGCAAGCAATATAATTTACGACGTAGAAACCCCGGAAGTACAAGCTTGGTAACCTTGTAACAATTAAGAGAACCCAGCAAGGACCAAGTTTAAAGTTGAAATCTAAATTCTTAGGTCCGTATAAAGTAATAAAAGTGAAGTCTAACGACACCTACGACGTAGCGAAAATCTCATCAACCGAAGGACCGATAAATACTATCTCCTGTGCTGAATACATGAAACCTTGGCCTGACGAAAACTAAATCTTCAAAAAAAAAAAAAAAAAAAAAAAAAAAAACACATTTTTTTAAATCTTTCCTTCTTGTGTTTTATGAACATTTTATAAGTCAATGCTTTTAAAGAAATTTTCATATGATGTTACGCCACTTCAACTAGACTGACTGATCTTTCTGACGTGCAGATTAATTTTCTTTCTTTTCTTCTTTTCCCCCTAAGAACAGTTACTGGTTTTTGTTTTTGTTTCTTTTTCAGATTCTATTTTAGCACATGTCGCTGCGGCAGCTCCACATGTCAGGACGGCCGCCTGTGGGAATTTCGTAAGAACACTTGAATCAGACTGATTGCCTCCGGCGTTGTATTCTGTCTTCGAGATTAAAATGGAAAACGAGCCTTAACGAAGCTGTGTGAAGTGGAAATGCAGAAAAAGAAAATAGAACGAAATAGAGTTCGACGATGTAGGTTTTTGTTAAAAGGAACAGAACATTTTCGGCGAAATAAGATAGAATATTTAAACGACGTAAGAGAATCTTAGAAATATTCGACGGTGCTAAATAAATGAACCCTAAGTTGATGCTTTTTAAGTTAAATATAGATCGAAAAGAGTGCTTTTTAACAGTATTTTTGTTTTGTCTTCGTCTTAATAAATGTCAGTGTTCGTCTCAGAAGTGAGTTATGATTTATGAATAGAGTCTCATCCCATATATGTAAATAACATACTTATGACATTGAATTAGGGCAAAAAAAATCAGATAAAGTTTTCGTTGAAAATTATCTGATTTAACGTTTTAAATATTATATTTTCCTGCTAAAATGTTAAAATAATTGAATGACACCAAATTTATAATATTTAAAAGCTATTCTTTCAGTACTTTATGGAAACAAAATTTTATAAAAAATTACTGGGGGATACTTGGCAGTTTGAAATTAAAATTAAGCGTTCGTGCCATGCAAGCACCGTCATTGAAACGGATAAGGAACGAAATATATAATTACACTCTAAATGCTTTTATTCTTTGTTGTAAGTTTGTCATTATAGAAATATACTAGCAGCCTTCGATGCTACGCTGGTCGGTTTCTCCAAAAGAAACTTTAATCAAACGAAATATATCGGTGAATTTTATCTTGCGTTTTATAGCAATATATCTATTTATCTCCATGGATCTTCCGCATTGCTGCAATGAATATGAACGCCATTAAGGTTTTATATTTTCTAATGTCTCAGACAAAATTTGGACTGTTAAGAAGGAAATCTTTTAGTTGATTTTTAACAATTGAATATGGAAAAGAACAATATATAGCAGGAAGAACAATATATAGCATATTAAAATCATCCCTGAAAAATTAAAAATGTAAATCTCATCGAAATCCGTTCAGTAGAATCTTCTAATAAGACTAATTTTTCATAATCGATTTCACCAGATTGTAGAACATTCACCTATAATTCTATGGCAAAGCAATCTAGAACTATATGTGCTATATACTAAAACCTTTCCTGAAACATTATCTAACAACCAGTTCTTCGAACTCAACACAGTATATATATTTTTTAAGGCTAATATTTCAAACTATGGCTCCCTGATTAAAGAACTTTCGCACATAATTCAATAAATAAGCAACGTAGAATGATATATTTTATATACGAAAACCTTTCTTGAAAATTTATCTAACTAACGATGCAAGTCTGCTCAAAATCTATTCAAAAGAAATGAAGTTATAAGTGGTCGGACCGAAATCGTTCTTTGAATTTTATATGTGGAGTAGATAGTTAAATATATGTTTCATAATATCGTTAACGTAATTGTAGAACTTTCAGGAATGTAGCGTAGGCTATGGCCGTAGACCTTCTGGATTTTTTTAGAATCTCTGCACACCCTGCATAGCTATGACATATATACTATCTAATGTATACCCTCTGCCTGTAGATTTTATCCTACTTTTTTTACAACTGCACGACTGAAACTTTTCTCATAGCTCCATAACTAAAAATGTAGAATGATATGTTAAATATTGGATCAATCCCTGAAATATTACCCAACTTTTCAATTCCAATTAAAATACGCTCTAGAACTTTAAATAAAAGGTAATCTTTCACAATCGGGTTCACCCGGTTTTGGAACTTTCTCTTGTAATGTGATTTACTGCAATCTGATTTATTGTCAAGTTTGTGCATCAGAAAAAAACAATAATCACGAAGAAAACTTCGCTACAGAGAAGTACCATCCATGCAAGAAGAACCAACCATCCACAAAAAATTATCTAACTAACAGTGTTAAGTCCCGTCAAAATACATGCAGCAAAACTCAAATTATAAAGCGATGGAAGGAAAGATAAATTTGCATTTTATATAATTACAGCAGATGTATATTTCATAATTGCGTTCACCTTTCCCTATAACTTTTCCAATAGCTATATAACTAAGCAACATATACATAAGTAACCTAATACATAAGTATACATAAGTAATGAAATGTTATATACTAAAACCATTCTTGAAAAGTTATGTAACAGTGCCACTTGGATCAAAATCTGTTCAATAGAAATTTTTTTAAAGGCTAAATTTTAATAATCAGGTTCACTTAATTTTTTAACTTTTTCCTTTATCTCTATAACTAAGCAACGTAGAACACTGTGTATATATACATAAAAAGCATTCCAAAAACATTACTTAATTAATAGCGGCATATCCTATCAAAATATTATAAACAATAGGAATGAAATGAAAATTTCCATTTTAAATATGTAATAGATGATGATCATTCGATTTTCTGTAATGGAATTCATCGTGAAGTTTTCGCTTTATACGTAAACGATGCTTACAACATTGTAGTTAATACACCAATTTTCGAGGTATCCGATTACGAAAGATTAACCAAGAATCCCATGAACAACTACTTAAAGAAAGGTGAAATATGGCTTTTGTGATACTTTTATGTTAGCGGGCGAAAGTAATAAATCAACAAATATCGTTTCCATACGTTATTCTTGTTTTATTATTTTCACTCAAAATATAAATGTTTTACTAATTTCATTGAAAAAACTATGAAGTAAAACAATAATAGAAAATAATGCCATAACTTAAAACAAAGAATTATTTTTAATTTACATGCGCGAAATGTAACTACTGCTATTGGCAATTTTTAAAATGCTAATGGCGAGATTTACACACGGCTGACATAAAAGTACCCATTTTTAGGTGCGTGCGTAATTATATAATTACGTAGCACCTATAGTCGTCGTTCGGTCCGTCTGTCCGTCCGCATATAACAGCGCAAAAATATCCGACCGAATCGTTTGAAATTTTAAATGTATAATTGTTGCATAATTTTGTCGAGTCATTTCAAATTTTATGAAAATCGGATGTAGAGTTTAATTACAGGGATAGTCAAAAGTTTTCCGTTACATTACGGCCAATGGGAAAAAATTATTTCAACTGCATTTTAATGATGTTAGCCTTCCGAATGGTCTGAAATTTTAAATATATAATTGATTCAAAATTTTGTGGAGTCATTTAAAATTTTATGAAAATCAGATGTATAGTTTAATTAGAGGGGCAGTCAAAGGTTTTCCGTTACATTACGGTCAACGGGAATAAATTATTACAAGTGCATTTCAATGATGTTACAGCCTTCCGAATAGTCTGAAATTTTAAATATGTAATTATTGTAAAATTTTGTTGAGCCATTTCAAATTTTATGAAAATCGGATGTATAGTTTAATTACAGGGACAGTCAAAAGTTTTCCGTTACATTAAGGCCAATGGGGAAAAAAATATTTCATTTGCATTTTAATGATGTTACAGACTTTCGACAGAATGAAATTGATATGCACTTATGAAGCGCACTAAAATATACATTCAGTACACTATGCGGTGCAAAAAATATTTATAAATCTAGCTATAGTACGAACCCACCTCATTTTCCACGTTTTACGAGCAATTTCGAACTTGTTTCTTCTTATCCAGAAGCAAACGATAAATCCAGATGTATTATTTCCATTCCAATTTCTTTCATTAAAAAAAGTTGTACTCATGTATTATCCGGACCATGAGATAGATCGCCAAAAAGACAATTGCCAATCTTGTTTATCGTTTTCCAATTACGTTCAAAACAGCAACGTTCTTAAATACATAACCTTGCTAAAAATAACAAATTGTTTAAAATAAATAAATAAATAAAATGTATAACATAAAACTAGATACTATAAACTATAATTAAAACAAAACTATAATAATAAAATAAATTTAGAACTATAATAAACTGTCAAATGGACAAAAAATAAGGGTTGCTGTAATTAGTGTCATTGTCCTGTATCTGACATTGCCCGGATGTAAGAACTAAAAAATTCTTTAAGTCATACAAACATTGCTTTCATTTTATAATGTTAATTTATCAGTGGGTCGCTTCCTCGTATTTTAAATAAAATCAATATATATATACCGGGTGTCCTAAAAAGGACTGACTGATTTTAAAATTTAGTAACTTGTAAACGTTGACAGATATTTAAAAAATTCTTGCAGGAGGGTTATGCATAAAGTCAAAAGTTTTTTTACAGTGATTTTCGATTTTAGTTCGAATTGTAAACAATAGATGGCGCTGCGATCAATATATGCTAAATTCAGGCTCGATTTTTGGTACTTCGTGGCCCGCATAATACATTTCCATCTCCTTTTTCTGCATGGAACAAGAGAAAGGACCAAAAATCGAGCCTGTATTTAGCGACTATTGCTTACAGCGCCATCTATTGTTTGTAATTCAAACTAAAATCGAAAATCACTGTAATAAAACTTTTGACCTTATGCATAACCCTCCTGCAAGAATTTTTGTAATATCTGTCACCGTTTGGAAGTTATTGAATTTTAAAATCAGTCAGTCCTTTTTAGGACACCCGGTATATATATTTTTTTCAAAGCGTTTGTATTTATTTATTGTTTTCAAACTCATATAGCCATTTTAATTCTTTAACCAAAAGAATTAACAAAAAGATTTAATTTGAATTTCTTTCGTTGGTACAGTAACGGATGTACAATATGAATGAATATGGATGAATTATCACTTGTAATGTTAGACATTTCGAGGTTTTGGCGCCAAAGGTATAGCCAAATTAGAAAAAAATGTTTTATGAGAAAAATATCTCACTAACTATTGGACATAAAGGAATTTGGTTAGTACCGTTCGATTCAGCACACAAAAATACACTGAAATATATTATCAGTTGAAAAATAACTATAAAATCAGATTTTTAAGGAATTTTTTAAAAGTTCGTTCTCTATTTTACCCTCCTTAGGTGTGGAATTTTAGGAAATACTTTCTTAGCGGCACTCTACGTCATAAGAAGTATTTTTACCCCAATTTTGAAAATTTTAGGTTCAGTAGTTTGGGCTGCGCGTTGATTAATACAAAATCCAGACATAGAGTCATCACACTTACACATGAACATTAAGACTAACAGTTACATACCTGCCCTAAGTCTCACGCTTTTCACTGACGGCTCTGGCACCAAGACCGGCGTTGGCGCAGCTTTCTGTGCAATGGTAGGCATGATGAAGGTACATCAGTGGGTCTGCAGACTGGATGATAATAACTCCGTGTATCAAGCGGAACTGTACGCCATACTTAACGCATTAGAATGGGTTGAAGCAAACCCAGGCAGAATTACTCCCATCTTCAGCGACAGTCTCTCCGGTCTGCAGGCTATACACGCACACAGAACAAAAGACCCTCTTGTAATACAAATTAAGAAAAAAACTAAAATCTCTTATTCACCGTACCTCGCTGAGTCATGTCTCTGCTCATAAAGATATATTTGGCAACGAGCTGACTGATGATCTAGCGAAACAAGCTACACAAAAACTTACCATAGACACACATCTCCCAGTGCCCCAATCATACGTCAAGATGATCCTGAGATCCAAGATTCTGACGTCATGGCAGGAGTACTGGGACACATCAACAAAGGGCAGGCACACACAAGAACTCATTCCTAAAGTTTCTCTTCAACTTTACAACCTCACGCAATCCACGACCAGCTTTCTGACGGGCCATGGCCCCTTCAAGATCTACCTAGAGAGATTTAAGTGCGCCTCTTCCAGCCTGTGTGAGTGCGGTGAGGTGGGCACTGCAAGTCATGCCTACTTCCATTGTGAACTCACATGACGTTGGCACTTAAAACGCCCGGCATCTCCACCAGAAGGCTGTCTCCATAATATGCTTACACGCACCCTCCTACTAAACAAACTAAAACACATCCATAAACACCTTTTTGAAATTTCAATACTAACTACGTAGTCTGGGCTACGTAGTCGCACATTCATCCGCCCCATGTCGCGTAGGGGATCTGTTCCTCGGCGGAACGAATCTTGTCTTGTATTTTTTTTTCTTCGCCTTTCTTTTCTTACCTGCTCCCTGTCGCGTTATTTTTTTTTTCCCCTGGCAAGTGCGGCTCCGACACGGGATTTTATATACATACCGCCCACTGTCGTGATTCTGGCGGCATCAGCTGTGGCTGAAAACTGTATTTAATTTTTTTAAGACCTTAATAAAGGAGACCAGGAGGAACACCATGCTCTACAGACTTGGTTTCCTTGTCTGAGCTGTCCCTCTTAGGCAATCAAAAAATCCAGACTTTCTTTTATATATACGAGTTGGAACCCGTCGAATTTCGACGAACTAAAATGTTAGAAAGAAACTGTCACATCGAATTTATGATAAACCTACAAAAATAATTACAAAAAAAAAAAAAAGCAATTTAGCAAATTAAACGACCATTTGGAAAATGATTTTTTCGAAGACTAAAATTTAAGACATAAGAAATCGCACGGAGTTGATCATACATTACGTACGCCATGAATTAAACATTAACATTCCTGGACCCACCATGAACAAATTTTAAACGAAATTTCAATTTTACAATTTTCGGTACTGTAAATTTTTAAATTTCTACGGAGCTGGTCATACATTACGTACGCCATGGATTAAACATTAATATTCCTGGACCAATTTTAAATGAAATTTCATTCTTAAACTTCTAAAGGTCTCACAATATTACTTTTTACACCGTCGTATAGAGAAAGAAATGTACTTTTAAGGGTGTATTCGAAAAAATATTTTTCCACCCTCATCAGCTCGAAATTTTCCGAGACATTTTCAGACTCATTTTTAAAAGTAAAAACACGAAACTTGCTGAGGTGATTTCTGAAGACATGTTTAACATGCCGTGTGCTTTCATTTTCAGCTCAATTAATTAGAATTTGATTTTTAAACAATTATTTTCTCAGTATGACCATTTTTTTCATTCCCAGATCGCCCGCTTCCGAAAATTCGGTTCAAAATGCCAACTTTGACAGGGTTTTTTACAGTATTTTCTGCATTTATCAAAAAATTAAGAAGCACCGCACATTATATAGTTTCTAAATAAGAGAATTTCCAAGTTTGATGCGTTTGAGAGCAAAAATGAATTTTAAAATGAATCAGAAAATAAGCAGTTTGGATCGGAATACACCCTTAAATGCAATTTGTTTGAAAGCTGCATCTCAATTTGTTTCTGAGTTATTATTATTATTTATTTTTTTGTAGTTTTTATTACTTTTTTGTCATAGTGGCAACAGAAGTATCCATCTCTGTTGAAAGTAAAGGGAAAATACAGATTACTTTACAGACCAATCAGAAAACGAATAAAATGCGGATTCAACTAATAAAAAGCTTCAGATATGTTTTTGATTTCCTACCCTGACAGAGGACAATAACCATTTTTCCAAATGGTTAATAAAAAATTCATCTTGCATTGGATGTCTAACTCTTAAAACAAATAATATTTTTAACCTAAAATTACCAAAATATTATTTCCACAAACTCCAACTGCTTAAATTATTGAAAAATTAAACTGTATTAGAATACGTAATCAAGATGAGTAATTATGATGAAGTTATCGATTGAGGCTCTTATGTTTGTTTTTACGGGATGAAAAATCAGTAAAAAGGATTTCGCTTTGCCACATCATAAAATTTTCCCCCACAAAATCTAAATTCTACGTTATTTTCACATTCTCATAATTTACATACTCACCACTCATATTCACAATTTGAAAGTGCTTTAACGCGCAATAGAATATTAATGAATGTTTTTCCAAACTTAGTCATGTTTGTCCGATACAAATTTTCATATAAACATTCGCACATACTTTAAGTTCTACTCTCAATAGCCGCGAAAAAAAAAAAAAAAAAAAAAAAAAAAAATCAGAAATTTGTCTTTAGTTGTCATAGTATTGGCTATTTAGTATTGGTCAAATATTTAGTTTTATCAAAAAAATTGATCGTTTTGTTTTAAATATGACATCATTTTCATCCACTGAATCATTTTGCCTAGCGTTTCAGACTCAGTATCAACGTAATGTAAAAATATTGAAATGTAATTGATTTATGGAGAAGAATGTGGGTTTTTTATTGTCTGACGTCATCTTCTGTTCAAAGATTATAAAAAAGTTACTTTTATTTGTAATGTGAAAATGGCATCAATAAGGATATAATCAATAAAAATAATAAACCATGACTATTTTCCCTTTACTTTCAATATAAATGGAGTACTTCAGTTGCCACGATTACAAAATTTGTATTAAAAACAACAACAAAATTAATATCTCAAAAATAAATTGAGATACAGCTTTCAAACAAATTGCATTTAAAAGCGCATTTTTTTCCCCTGTAAGAAGATGTAAAAATTAAAAATGTGCGAAGGTTAGAAGTTTAAAAATTTGTAGTAACGAAAATTGCAAAACCGAAATTTCATTTCAAATTTAAAAGTATTGCCATTCGCAAAATGACGTATGCGTTACGCACAGATATGTTTGTCCTTTATAATATAGATTGCCATTCTGAAAATGACGTATGCGTTACGCACAGATATGTTTGTCCTTTATAATATAGATAGGTGCGCTATATTTAAATCATAACAGTATAAATATACGAAAATCAATTGTGAAGCGCTATAATGAATAGCTAATTTCTAAACAAATAATGCAACTTTCAGTCGAACTCGTTTAATACGCGCAAAGATAAAACAAGGAAACTATTAAAATGCTCAATTTACACATTGAGAATGGTTCATTTTTTAAATGATATTACCATTTCCGCTCTATTAAATAGCTACAAAATTATGATCACACATAATATCAGCAAACCATCTGTTTATTTTTCATGATTTTTGGCAAAAATTAGGGTAGAATTAGAAGATAAATACATTTTTTTACTAACACTATTCTATCTAATCAATACTATTAGTATATTATTGTCTGTCAAAATGAAGTAATTTAACACTTAAATGAGTGGTGTTGCTTTTCGGCAACATACCCAATTTAGGCTCTAGAATACTATTAGAACAATATTAAAGCTATAATGCCTAATTTTGCCAATAAAATACATTCTGAAAATATTATTAAATTGATTTTCAACATGTAGACGGCAACATATGTGCTGTTTAAGAATAAAGATAGCTCTATTTTTTCAATTGTTGCTACTTGTTCTTTTTGGTTTGTTTAGAAGCCTGCGAAATACCCTATTTTGACCTTCAGTGAGCAAGTAGAATTTATTTCTTATTATAGTTCCTAAAATTCTTGTGTGGTTAATATTATAGAATTTTATCAAGGGAAAATATTTTTTCAACTAAACACCAGTATTGCCGATTAGTAACAAACTGTTTTTTAGCCGTAAACCATACTTAAAACAAAATATGATTTTTAAAAGTATTTTTCCCATGATTTATTTAAAAAATGAAAGCCGAAAAACATTATTACAATGATTTTTGAAAAATCAGGCATTTAAGGGTTAAAAGTTTTATTAAATAGAAGCCTTCAAACAGAGCTGCACCCAAGAAAAGGAATCTCCTGATGTCTTGGAAGATCGAAATAAAGAAGAGAGAGATAGGGACGTTTCAAATACTGCCTCTGTAAGCGTTTTAAACTAAGTCATAGAAGAATAAAAACTTTATTTGTTTCTTTTTTTAACAATCTGGACTTTGGACCATATTAACCAACCTTTTCATGTCTCTTATTTCACTGTTAAAATGAAAAAAAAATGTGAAATCAATACCTCGAAAATAACCGATTTTCCTGAAAACTTTAAAATATTATGTTGATGAGTATTAAATACGTGATTTTTTACATTGCTAACAAAGCGTAAAACTAACAGAGGGAAAAAATCCCTGCCGGCTCGGCCTACAGGTGGAGGTTGATTTCGAAGTTAAGTTCTAAATTCACCAACAAAACTTAAATCAAGATTAGAGATAAACCCAGTTTCTTCAATAAGAATGAGCTGTAGGGAGCTAAACCTTTTGTGAAAATTATACTATACACGAATACACACACGCATGTATATGGGATAGGTTTAAAAATGGATAAAGAAAATTCAGAGAACCTTAAAGTGTTAAAATATATTAATATTTCCATAGTCGGGTTTTTATCATGTTTTAATACGTTTCTTCAAACTCACATGACGTTACATATTCAACTGCTGAGGTCCATTATATTTCCACTATGACGCAATATACATATTTTTTGAATTCGTCAAACTATTTATTTTATTTTGAGTTTTCATGCGAAAATCTTGCTCTAGAAAACTTATGATGTAATTTTCAATTTGTTTTCAATTTGTCAAACTATTTATTTATTAGAAAATAAATAAATAGAAATGCTTAATTCATCTTTAAAAGTTAAAGTTAAACTTACACTATGTGCAAAATTACTTAAACGATGACACAGTATTTAAAAATGTTAAATTATTTTAATACGTTAGAACTTTCAACTATAAAAAACATAGTCTTCTTCAGAGGAATATAAGAAATACAACAGTTATTGACGCCTAATTTTCAAAATCCACGTAGATGGTGAAGAAAGGAGTGAAAGTGGAAGTTAATTTATAGATCCGGAAACATTGCGTTAATAAAACATGGATATAGGGAAGTGCAAAATTACACGTTTTATCATTCTTTAAGTAAACTGAGCCAAATTCTGGGTATGTTGTAGGATAAAACATCATTACAAATAGTATTTTCTTTACTAATAATTTCTATTGATTCGCGGATAATTAAATCATGATAATTCTTTGAGGATAAATTCTTTCTTGATAAATCTTTGATTTAATTATCCGCGATAAGTCGATAAGCTGCAAGCGAAGTATGAGATGGAAAATTCTTCATGAATACACAAGCCAGTGGCGAAACATGAGACGAAATAAAGTTGTTTCACTCTTTTTGCTTTACGCTTAGTTAGCAATGTGAAAATTCACGTATTTAATATTCAATGATTTTGGGCGTAATTTCATTGATGAAAATTAATTGCAAAATTAATTAAAAAAGAATATATATTATATTAGATTTAACATTGAGATAATTAGAGAAATTTTAATGGTAATTAGTTTAAATGTGGGTGTGTTTGAATGATTTTTATTATCTACACAGTTATTAAGATTAACGGTTAATATGAGGACTTTTATAATTCTTTTGCTTCTTGTATCAACCAAGCTCGACAATATCATTTTGAAATGTTGTTTTACTAATTTTACGAAACTTTAATATATAAATTAGAGTACGGTAGAAACCACTTATAACAAAGGTTAAGCGAGAGTGAATTTATTCGCTATACGCTGACAATATGTTTAATTTTCTGGCAATATGTATGAATTTATTAAGAAATTCAGATATCTGCTAAAAAAAGCGCTAATCACAGATACAATATTCATAATGATGTATCTCTCTATTCTAAAAAAAAGTAACTAACTCTGTTACTGCCACAGTAAATTAATTTTTTGTTTCCGGGGGCCCTTATTCGTTAATATTAAGAAAACTAATGCACAAAAAAATATGTAAATGGGTAGCATTATAGAGAAGTGTTTGATAAACGCCAGTGTTGAATTCAGGGAGTGGCCCGGGGGAGACATCGTTCCCCACGCAGCAATGAGATTACCCCCACCCGCGGGAGATTTCAGATTTTGTGTTTTCAATGGTCAAAAAGTTCAATTTCACCCTCGAAACTCTATAATGCTCCTCCCACCCGGAGTAACAGACATCCTTCACGGAGAAAAGTGTCTGACTTCAACACGGATGCAGGCAGTTTTAGGTAGATTTCGAATGAAACACTACCTATTGCGATCGCTCCTATGTTGGAATTTCTGAAAATTTTTGCAGATCTACACCGATCACGACCCTAGAACCCAAAACCACTCACAGTAGAAAACTTTATATACGTATATATAAATATAAATAAATATATATATATATATATATATATATATATATATATATATATTGTTGGCGCCGAAATTCATCTGACAAATAAATTTTCAAAATCCAAGTGAGATGGGAGAGCAATTAGGTTAAATAGTTTATTAAATAAAACTGAAATAGCATGTAAATTCTATTCATCATTAGAAGTTAATAATTGTTCCATAATAGTAATTCTCCGTATTTAACAGAGCCAATACAAAAAAAAAATGTGTTCTCTGCTTGGTTGCAGAGTCAGGACTTCCACTATACACTCTGTATTAAACAGAGCCATGATTTAACAATTGGCATCTCTGATTACAGAGTCAG
Source organism: Maratus speciosus (assembly GCA_963932465.1). NCBI lineage: Eukaryota > Metazoa > Arthropoda > Arachnida > Araneae > Salticidae > Maratus > Maratus speciosus. The sequence goes on along the minus strand of CAWVRF010000020.1, from coordinate 793,113 downwards.
GACATGTTACATGTTCTCTGCTTGGTTACAGAGTCAAGACTGACCATTTTAAAAATGATACATATTATATAAAATAAACATCAAAATAAAAATTACAATATGCAGTTATAAATCTTCTAAATAGCTATAATATTCATTTAAATGACATCCAAGTAATTATAAAACTAATAAATCACCATCAATTCAAAATTATTATAAAGTAAATAAATCTATATTACATGACCTTGAAATCATAATGTTACTCATAAATATTGATTCAGGGTTATAAACAATTTAGATAAACAGATTAGATTTTTTCTGTCAAAAGAAATCAGTTTTATAATTATATTTCGCAATATGAAAGATAAACAGAGTTAAATTATAAACAAATAAATTTGAGGGCATTTACGCCGAAACATCCTCCGCCTCCATGAACGAAGTTCATCAAACAATTATAACTTACCAAATTTCCACTATCACATACTAAATAATCAAATATTCAATACAAAATTAAAATATTACCTTAAATGTTAAGTATAACTAAAATGAAATGCAATTAAATCCTACTACTTCTATAAAAAACAGTTTCTGGAACAACTAAAAATAGAAAAAGACATTAATATACAAAATAGTTCAGAAAGTTACAAAAATTAGACATAGAAAAAAATAATAATAATAAAGTTAGTTAAAATAAAGTAAAATTCTATTATATTAAATGTCCATCGGTAGAGGAGACAATTTTGTGATAGGGCGTTTCAGTTCACCAGTAGAAGTCTTTAATTTTACTACACGAACAATGTTATCATTACCAGGAAATAGTTCAATTATTCTGCCCAATTTCCACCTTAATGGGGGCTGGTTTTCTTCCTTTATCAACACCAAGTCATTGATTTTTAAGTTCGGGTTGCTTCTAAACCACTTTGTACGTTGCTGCAATTGTGAGAGATAGTCTGACGACCACCTTTTCCAAAAACTTTGGAAAATCTTTTGTAGCAATTTCCAACGTTCCAAAGGAGTTACATAGGTAGAGGAGATATCAGGCTCAGGTAAGGAGGTCAAGGGTGCTCCTATAATAAAATGTCCTGGCGTCAGAGCCGTAAAGTCATTTGGATCAGAAGACTCAGCGACAAGCGGTCTTGAATTTAAGCATGACTCAATTTGTGCAATTAAGGTCAAAAATTCTTCATAAGTTAAAATCTGATCACCAATTGTTCTCTTCAAATGATTTTTCATTTGTTTTATTCCCGCTTCCCAAAGGCCTCCAAAGTGAGGGGCGGAAGGTGGGTTGAATTTCCATACTATCATTTCGTCAGTAAGATACTTGTGCAATTTTTCATCAGAAGCAATTAGAGACATCATTCTCTTTATTTCGCGGTCTGCCCCTACAAAATTTGTACCTCTGTCGGAAAATATTTCTAGAGGTTTTCCACGTCGAGCCACAAATCTTTTCAATGAGGCTAGAAAGGTTTCAGTTGTAAGATCAGTGACTAATTCAAGATGGATAGCTTTTGTTACGAAACAAACATACAGACAAAAACATAATGTTTAAAGGGTTTCACACCACGTCCCTTACGAGGTTTGATCAAAAAGGGGCCGGCTAAGTCGACTCCTACTCTTGAAAATACTCGAGCTTGTGTCACGCGTGCTGATGGCAGATTTCCCATCAACTGAGATGAAAGGTGTGATGAATTTCGGAAACATTTCATACATTTCCTTATTTCTCTTTTCACAGCTTCTTTAGCATTAATTATCCAAAATTTTTGTCGAATTGCTGAAATTGTCAATTGAGTCCCGCTATGAAGATGTTTCTCATGAAAATACTTTATTATCAAGTCTGTAACATGATGCCTTTTAGGGAGAATGATTTGATGTTTTTGATATTCAGACAAGTTTGCATTTTTTAGCCTACCTCCAACACGAAGAATATCATTTTCGTCAAGAAATGGATGTAAAGGAAGGAGTTTGCTTTTAGAATTTAGGATCTTTCTGGATTTTAGAATTTTCAGTTCGTCTCCGAATTCATGGTTTTGAATTAATTTCACAATAGCATTTGTTGCCCTTTCAAGTTCTGGAACAGTCAAAAAACCATAGACTCGTTCAGATGGGCATGTACTATTTTTGATGAATCTGAGGCACCAAGCCGTAATTCGTTTTAATTTAGACCAGGATGAAAATTTAAATAAAAGCTCAAATTCTGGAATATTTTGGGATATGGAGCAAACAAGCGTTTTGCGTTGTTCTTGCAAGACCTCTTCATCAGGTAGATTAGGTTGAGTTTCAGGGGGAAATACTGGTAACGATTCTTCCTTCAGCCAGCTAGGACCCTGTAACCATACCTCGTTATTAATCAATTCAGATGCAGAGCAACCACGAGAGAGAACATCTGCAGGATTTTCCTTTCCTTTACAAAATTTCCATTGTACAGGAGCAACAAGTTCCTGAATTTCGCGTACGCGGTTTGCCACAAAGGGCTTCCAGTTGTTAGCACTTCCTTTAATCCAGTGCAAGGTAATTTGGGAGTCACTTAGACAAAATATATTTTCATTCACAATTTTAAATATTTCCTTTAAATAATTCGCTAATCTTGCAGCCGTAAGTGCTCCAAGAAGTTCGATGCGCGGCAATGTAATTTTCTTGAGAGGCGCTACTCTCGACTTTGCTATTACAAATGAAGTTTCACAAGAAGAAGAATCACGTAAATAAGCCACTGACCCATACCCCTTTAAACTAGCATCAGAAAATATGAAAAGTTGAGCGGTTTCAGGATTTAATTTTGGGATAGTTACAAAATATTTTCTAAGAATTTCAAAATTTACCAAGTCTTTTATTTCATTATGCCATTTTCTGAATTTTCCACTTAAAGAATCTGGTAATGTAGAATCCCAGTCAATTCCATGTTCCCAGAGTTCTTGCATTAAAAATTTAATTCTTATCACGAAAGGGGAAATGAGTCCAATAGGATCATAAATTTTTGCCACAGTTTGTAAAACAATACGTTTGGTAATAATTTTATGGTCAAATTCTACTAAAAGTGGTTGTATGTCTATTTTCAAGGTGTCACTTTCTGTTATCCATATAATTCCCAATACCTTCGAAAGATTTTGTTCAAGAGTGTCTTCCTCAAAGTTTATTCCATGTTCCTTCCATAAAAATTTTAAATCGGAAGAATTGGTTTTAAATTTTCTGAGTTTCATATTGGCCTCACTCAATATCTTCTCTGCACCGTTTGATAAAACAAAAGCTTCATTTACTGAATCAGCTCCATGAAATAGGTCATCAACGTATAAGGAAGTATCCAGCATATTAACTATTTTTCCAAACAAATCTTTATACCCCTCAATGTGATGTTTGATGGTTGCAGAAAGGAAAAAGGGTGAAGTTGTTACACCAAAAGTTACACGGGTCATGCGAAAAACCTTCAAAATGGGATTGTTACTAGTGATATTGTCAAACCACAGGAACCTCAAAAAATTTCTATCTTCTTGTTGTATCTGGATTTGCAAGAATGCCTTTTCTATATCGGCCAAGAAAGCAATTTTGTGGAGACGGAATTTTAAAATAATGTCCAATATGTTAGGATTTAGATTGGGCCCAGGAAATAAGCACTCGTTTAACGATTTTGCCCCCTTATCTTTGGATGACGCATCAAAAACAATTCTTACTTTAGTTGTCGATTTATCTTCCCTTATTACTGGTCTGTGAGGCATGTAATACGTGTTTATTTCATCTTTATTAAACTCACATTCTTCAATTATACCCAAACCACATTGTTCATTTAATATTTTCTCATATTCCTTAAGTAACCATTCATTTTTGCACAATTTTGATTTTAATCCCCAAAGTCTATGTTTAGCTACATCAAAATTGGATTCCAATTCATTTTTATTTACTTTCCACAAAAGTTTAGTTTCATATCTTCCATTTACAAAATTTAAATTATCATTAAATAAATCAAGAGCATCTAAATCCTTTTGTGAAAATAATTCATTTTTACTATCACAAATACCCAAAGACTCTAGTTTCCAAAACCTTTGCAAATCAAAATTTTCTATTTCATTAACAGATACAAGATGAGCATTAACTGTTTCGTTACCTTTAGAGTTTATTTTTCCCACTATTGTGTACCCAAAAAGTGTATTAGCTACATATAAATGGTCATTAATTTCTTCAACGACACCTCTCTGAACATTCCAGAAATAATCAGCTCCAAGTAAAATTTGTACTTCGGATTCCTCGGGCGTAGGGTCGGCTAAACTCCATCTTTTACTTTCAATGTATTTTATAACTAGAGGGTCAGAATTGGGAACCTTCAATGTTGTTGCACTTATCAAATCGGTAGCTAGCACCTCAACATCTATAAAACGATGATAATTCATTTTACTTCGCAATTTAATTTTAAAAACATCATATTCTTCTTCGCGACCTTGATCCATGCCAAAAGCGAATACAGTTAAATGTTCTTTTCTTAAAACAGGCAAATTTAATTCACGAGCTAATGCTTTTGTTATGAAGCTTTTTTCGCTTGCAGAATCAAGTAATAATCGAACTACCTTTGATTTAGAATTACCTTGAGCAGTTACACAACATGTTTGCAATAAAACAGCATGCTTAGAATTTCTAAAATTACAATGAGAATTAGATACAACTGTTTGATTTTGATTTTCATTAATTTCCGGTTTCAAACTTTTCTTAAAGCAAAATAATTTGTTATGTTCAGTGCTTTTACAATTTAGACATGGCTTTAATTTTATGCGGCATTGCGAAGATAAATGCGATTTCAAAAAGCATTTGTAACATCAACCCTTCTTACGTAACATTAATCTTTTCTTATCATCAGCTAAATTTTTACACTCGGAAGATAAATGATCATTACCTTTGCAAAATACACAAAAAACTTTAATAGTGGCATTTAAGGTATTAGCATGTTGATATTTATTTGATGTTTTCTTTTCACGAAATTCAGTTTTATTTTTATGTACAAAAGAAGAGGATGCATCATTTTTAGAACTTGTCATTGACAAAGCCTTTTCTCTACATTCTATTTCACATTTCAGAAAGGCAATTAGATCGGTTACATCTGACTCTTTGCTAGTATCACGTTTTCTATGATATTCAATCACTAATTCATGGGGCAATAGCTTTAGCAAAATAGGATTTAGCAATTGTCCATAAGAACTGGATGTTACCCCCAAATTTCTTAAACTTCTAATATTAACTTCGCACATGTCATGCAATCTTCTTAATGCATTTAAATTTGAACAATTTTTAACTGGTTCCATATTTAATAAATTAGTCATGTGTTTATTAATAATAACATCAACCTTACCAAAACGGTCCTTTAATAAATCAATACAAGTATCATAATTTTGTTCTGTCAAAGGAAACCCTTCTACCACATTATAGGCCCGATTACATAACAAGGATTTTAGATAAGCGAATTTTTCTATCTTAGATAGTGATTTATTCTGGTGTATCGATGTTTCAAAACAGTTAAAAAAATTCGACCCATTCTTCGATTTCACCAGAAAATTTTGGAACATTTAATTTAGGCAATTTCATGGCAGAACTCGTTTCTGTTCCACTAGCAGAACCATTCAATGAATTTACACGACTAGTTGCTATCATAGAAACATTATCCTTTTTACATTTTCTTAATCTATTTTTAATTTTAAATTTAGCACTGATCAATTGGTCAGTGTACTTTTCACTATTAGCAATGTCCTTTTCATATTCTTTTAAGTCGGATATTTGAGCTTCAATATCACGATTCAAACTTTGGAAAGCCGTTTCTTTTAAGAGAAATATTTCTTGAAGCTCTAATAATTCATCGGTTTTCGTATTATCAATGTCATCATTTAATAATGTTTCTAATTTTGTAATTAATTTCGTGAAACTCGTTCGTTCAACAGAACGTTTTGCTTTCAGCTTTTCAAGATTTTCCATTTTAAATAAAGAATAATTCTTATTTTAAACATTAACCATTCATAGAAAATGAAAAAAATATTTTCTTACCTGTTAATTCCAGGTAATGTAGATGGCATGTCGTAATCCAAATGGCACAATAATAATTCCACACTAATCACAGGTTGAAATATAAATCACACACTAATCACATGTTGAAAAATAAATCACAGTTGTTAATCACAAATCTCTTTCACAATAGCTCACTATTATTTCCAAAAAATGTTTCGCGGGTTACTCGGCACCAAAAATAAATGTTGGCGCCGAAATTCATCTGACAAATAAATTTTCAAAATCCAAGTGAGATGGGAGAGCAATTAGGTTAAATAGTTTATTAAATAAAACTGAAATAGCATGTAAATTCTATTCATCATTAGAAGTTAATAATTGTTCCATAATAGTAATTCTCCGTATTTAACAGAGCCAATACAAAAAAAAATGTGTTCTCTGCTTGGTTGCAGAGTCAGGACTTCCACTATACACTCTGTATTAAACAGAGCCATGATTTAACAATTGGCATCTCTGATTACAGAGTCAGGACATGTTACATGTTCTCTGCTTGGTTACAGAGTCAAGACTGACCATTTTAAAAATGATACATATTATATAAAATAAACATCAAAATAAAAATTACAATATGCAGTTATAAATCTTCTAAATAGCTATAATATTCATTTAAATGACATCCAAGTAATTATAAAACTAATAAATCACCATCAATTCAAAATTATTATAAAGTAAATAAATCTATATTACATGACCTTGAAATCATAATGTTACTCATAAATATTGATTCAGGGTTATAAACAATTTAGATAAACAGATTAGATTTTTTCTGTCAAAAGAAATCAGTTTTATAATTATATTTCGCAATATGAAAGATAAACAGAGTTAAATTATAAACAAATAAATTTGAGGGCATTTACGCCGAAACATATATATATATATATATATATAGTATATATATAGGATAACTCAAGGATAGATGGCCACAGAGGAGAGATGGCCAGTCTAAATATTTCCAAAACTTGATCATAGATTGCAACATAAACTTTGAACTTTGTTTGTATGAAATAATTTCAACGAGATTATTTATTGCGACGTGAAGTTGTGTTTTTCGATTATAAAAAATAAGTGTAATTTCAATGTTTATTTAATTTAGTGGTTGAATATTTTTTTTGACTTAGGTATCTGAATGTTTTGCAGTACGTACTTTGTATATATATTTTTTACTATATGGAATTTTAAGGCACGTATATAATCTAATCTTTACTTCTAAGAGTAAAACAAAGACGTGCAATGGATATTGATGTTTAAATTGGGCGACCATCAGTCCTTCAGTTTCAGGAGGAGACGGCCACATGAAATCTAGGAGAGATGGCCACAATTAATCAATATTTCAAAATTATACGGAGTGATCATTTTAACTAAATATAATTAAATTTAAAATAAATATATAACGTTTTTGTATATTAATTGATATGATTATTTAAATTTTAACTAATATAAATATTTTAATAAAAATAATAATAATGTACTAAGACCTAACGATATATTTGTTTCAGAAAATACTGAAAAAAGTCGGAAACATTCATAACAGAAACTGATAAAGTTGATAAATAAACTAAATTAACATAATAAGCCTAAAATTTGCGCGAAAATATTAAAAAACACGACATTTCCAGTAGCGAAGAAAACAAATTACATTTAAATTATCAGATTCTACAGATTCCGAGTAAGTAGAATTGGATTAGAACCACTATGTTGGTTGTGCAGAACAATATAACACATCCAAAAAGGATGTCTGGGTACAGTGCATAAGGTACCTGAAGTGGTTCCATGAAACGTGTACACATTATAAAGACCTTTGCCAAACACGTGATAAGATGTTATGAAAAGTGAAGTATTGAAATTGTACTCCATAATATAACTGCATCTTTACAAATTGCTATATGTTTTTCATGATTAACTATATGAAATGTGCTATTTTTTTGCTATTTGACTTCAACTTTTCTTTCTTGTATTGGATGGCCATCTCTCCTCGGCTTGAAGGAGAGATGGCCATCTGCCATTATAATTTCAATGTTGTTTAACACTTTTTGTTTTCAATATTTAATTATTTTTTTGCATAAAATATTATGAGTATATGTATAAATATTTTAAATATACATAAATATTTCTTGTTTTTGTATTTTAAGAATTTTTATTTCAATCTTTAAAAACTATGGCTATCTATCCTAGAGGTACCCTATATATATATCACTTTTTTATGGACACTATAACTTCCGTAGTTCTGCACAAATCTCTTCCAAACTGATACATAAAGTCAAGGTGTAGAAAATCTCGCTCAAGTTCGTTAATGGGCAAAATCGGACGAAGGGGGTGGAAATAGGGAGGGGTTTTGTGAAAACCGAAAATACCCCATAACGTTTTAATTTTTCTACATGTCAAATCAGTTTAAAGTTATTATTACTTCTAGGAAAAGGGCTACAAATTTATATATCGCACATTTTTGGTCAAATTAAAAATGGACTCAAGAGGCGCAAAAAGAGGGTTTTAGGGAGAAAAAAATTCATAACTTCGTCAATTCTTAAGATATCAAATTCACTTAAACATATTATAAATCTTCTTAATATTATATACAAATTTTTATATTGACAAGTTTTTGATAGGACTCTCTTACTGAAAAAAAATAAAAATTAAAACGACAAAAAATGGGGGGATTGAGGAAGTAAACAATTAATAACTTCGTCAATTCACAAGATATCAAATCCGCTTAAATTTATTATACATTTTATCAATATTATCTACAACTTACATATTGCCAAGTTTTTGATAGGATCAACTCTTACAGGAAAAAAAAGTAGGTTTTGACTAAAACATTATCGTATTAAGGGTGCACTCAAATTCAAACGGCTTATTTTTAAATTCATTTTCGCTCTGAAACGCATACAATTGGCAGGTTCTTTTATTCAGAAACTATATAATGTGCTGTATGGGTCGATTTTTAGAAAAAGGCAGAATATATTTTTTAAAATTCTGCCAAAGTGGACATTTTCAACCGAATTTCCCGAAGCGGTAGTGCTGGAAACGAAAAAAATGTTCGTACTGAGAAAATAATTGTAAATCAAGTTCTAATAAATTGAACGGAAAATAAAGACATAGGCCGCTTATAAATCTCTTCAAAAAATCACGTCAGCAAGTTTCATGTTTTCACTTTTTAAAATGTGTCAGAAAATTTCGAATTGTTGAGCGAGGAATATAATTTTTTAGTACCGCCTTATTATGATTCTGATAAAGCGAGCTCTTACAGAAAAATGATATTAAAAATTCGTCAAAAACTGCCATATAAAATTGTTAAACTGTGTTTATCTCTAATCTTCATTTAGTTTATGTTGGTGAAATTAATACTTAACTTCGAAATCTACACTCTAAAAAAACGACATTTTTACAGTACAAAGTACTGTTCATCTCGCGCACAAACTCGATCACAGTAATTGTGCTGTATCTTTCTTTGGTTTACTGACTATTTAAACATGAAAAATACAGTAGTTGCGTAAAATTAACAACACAATATACTGACAATTTTTTTCAATTTGCCAGTATATTGTGCTGTTAATTTTACGCAACTGCTGTATTTTTCATGTTTAAATAGTCAGGAAACCAAAGAAAGATACAGCACAGTCACTGTGATCGAGTTTGTGCTGGCCAATTTACAGTGGTTGTGCTGTGGAGTGCTACAGTGGTTGTGCTGGCCAATTTACAGTGGTGGTACACTGTAAAAACAGTGTAAAAACAGTGTAAACAGTGTAAAAACAGTGTAAACAGTGTAAAAACACTGTAAAAACAGTGTACCTTCGCCTGTAGGCCGAACCGGCAGGGATTACCTTTTTAAATCGAAGAGATATTTAATGTTAAATTTTGTCAAAAGCGTTCCATTAAAAAAGTTTTATAGGAGCAAAAACTATAGATAGAAATTTAATCTTTTTTCTAAGAATATACATAGAATAGAAGCTTCCGGGCGCAGGCTGCGTTTATTTTTTTAATTTGACTAATTTTTCGAGGGTTATTTTCCATTTTAAATTCCAATTATTAGCATTTTGAGAGCTAATTTTTACATATTTTAGAACCGGTTATTATTTTAAACTAGTATATTACTCTTATACTTAGTAAGTTGATCTGCGTTTTATTTTCATAATACTTCATGCAAACAAACAGCGGGAAGATTTTATTATATAAAGGTTTCTATTGTAGAAAAGTACATTTTAAAAATGACAAACTGATTTTTAAAAATACAAATGATGATTTTTTTTTTTTTTTTTACTCAGTATTAAAATTTCTGAAATAGTTTAACGATCAATAAAGGCTCTGAATCTGATCTTTAGAATTAAGAAGTGAAACTTCAATGAAAATTTCGTCATGTTGACAAAATTATATCAATTTTTCTCTTTAGTTTTATTAATGTAAAAATACATTTCAAGCTAGGCATAACGCCGCCGACGCAAACTTTTCAAACATACTTTATATACGTACTTTTATGTTTTACCCAAGTATATTCAAATAAAAATGTATTTCATATTTAATTGTAATGAAAAAACTAATAAAGGCATATGGCATAAGGCATAAAGATAAAATAAACCTAATCTACTTATATAAAATCCAAGTGTAGGAAAGTGTTGGTAACTATTCCGGGGATAACCGTGACTATCTATCTATATTATAAAGGACAAACATATCTGTGCGTAACGCATACGTCATTTTGCGAATGGTAACACTTTGAAATTTGAAATAAAATTTTGGTTTTGCAATTTTCTATACTGGAAATTTTTAAACTTCTAAACATCGCACATTTTAAATTTTTACACCGTCGTATGAGGAAAAAAATGCTCTTTTAAATGCAATTTATTTGAAAGCTGTATCTCAATTTATTTTTGAGATATTAATTTTTTGTAGTTTTTAATACCATTTTTTTATCGTGGCAACAAAAGTACCCCATTTCTATTGAAACTCATTGAAAGCAAACGGAAAATAGTCGATAATAGGAGCGAATAGGAGATACTGTATCTTTTTGTTGCCATTTTCTTATAAAACCTGAAATAAAAGTTGAAATTAAAATACCGGCTATGTCAAGAATATTGTCTGTTATTCCGTAATAATGACGTCATATGTATACTTTTCTATAGACGAATTTTAAGACTGGATTGTAAAATTGGATTGCTTTAGCGGATGCAAATGACCTGATTTTGTAAAACAGCGTGTATTTTAATACTTAAAGCTTGAATTATGTTTTGTAAAAGTGCGTCATTTTTACAGACCAGCTGCTTTGAAATTCTTAACAGGGGAAAATGCTTCTTTTCTGAAAAAAATGTAATCGAAATCACACACTGATAAAACGCAATGTTTTACAAAAATTTAGTGTGTCTTTACAAAAGAGAGGTGACATGCAAATAATAGCGATTTATATTACGCAAATTGATGATTTTCGCCTGGATGGAATTGCTTCGTCCAGTTAGATAAGCAAACAAATAATTCGAGGTTTAAATTAATATCATGTTCCTGAAGTTTTTGCCCAAAATTCTCTCGAATAATAAAATCTTAACGCTATTCTTTAGGACATTTTACTATAATTTTATCAAAATAACATAATTTGTTGAATTTAATTTTTCATAATTTTATATAATCTATTTAATATACAAGTGTGTGTTTTAGTCATCTGCCCTGAACTTTCTGCTGAACCAATTTTACTAATATATATATTTTTTTAAGCTGAAAGGTCTTCATTTGTAGATGTGATCGCACTATCTGTTTTTTTTTTTTTTTTTTTTTTTTTTTTTTTTTTTAATATTCACACTTTTATATTTTAATTTTAAAAGTATTTTATGAAAATTCTTCAAAATGGTGAAAATTAGATAGCTTTCATTATTGCAGACAAGAGGGAAATAATAAGGTATTTTTATCTTTATTCATGCTATTTTCTGATAAAAATTCAAAATTGTTGATAAAAATTGTTGTATAGGGTTTAGTGTCGCAAAATCCCATTAGGAGCAGAATATTATATTAGGGTCATAATAACGGAAAACGACATACTGCTTTTGAAAACACGCATATTTCGTCATAAATTTTCTATATTGTTTCTCCTTCTGCATGTGTACTGATACTAAGTTTCAGACACTAGGCGAAATGCCTATTTAAGTGAAAATGAAGTCAAATTTAAAAAAAAAAAACGATCATTTTCTTAGATAAAACTAAACATTTTAACACAAATGCGTCTAAAAATTATAAATTACTCAAATTTTTACTCTCCGGAATTGAGATTAGAATCTCAAGTAAAGAGCGCTTCTGTTCACATAAAAGATGTTGCTGACAATCGTGATTTCAAGTTTTGAGTTAAAATGATTTTTAAATGATCAAACAAAATACAATTTTTTTGAAAATGATGAATATGGCTATGCGTATGCAAATTTTGATGAAAAATTGCTATGTGCGTATGCAAATTTTGAAAGGTGAAAATTGCTGTTTTTCATTCTGGAATACCAAGCATAAGAGCCTCAATTGATAACCACATGCTAATAACTGTTCTTTATTATATTTTACTGATTAAGTATCTATATTATAAAGAACAAACGTATATGTGAGTAAGACTGACGTCATTTTGCGAATGGCAACACTTCACGATCGAATTTCGGTCTTGAAATTTTCGCTACAGCAATATTTTAATCTTCTGCTCATCGTACATTTTCAATTTTTGTTGCATAGGGAAAAAAATTACTTTCAAATGCAATTTGTTTAAAAACTGTATCTTAAGTGACTGATATTTTTTAAAATAATTTTTAAACATGATTTTTTTAAAAAGTTTATCTTACCACGTGCCGGTTTCAATACATAATAATAATAAACATTTTGCACATAAAGCAACAAACATTTTTCAGCATTTGTTTCTGACTATTTTTGCATAACAAAATTAATACTTCCTTTATAAACAAATAAAAGAATATGATTAAAAAAACCCACCGATTTAACATATTTGTGAGAGACAAATTAAAGAAATTAATACTTCTTTTATAAACAAATAAAAGAATAATATTGAAAAAACACATATCTAACCTATTTGTAATCGTACAATTTGAATTTTTAGATCACCAAATAGGATTTTTTTTTCAAATGTAATTTGTTTGCACATTTCATCTCAGTTTACTGACTGTCTATGTTTTTAAAAATAATTTTAAATCATGAAATATTTCTTAATTTATCTATATCGCGCGGAGTTCGATTACGAAAGATTAATCCGTTTGACCTTAATACAAAATAACGAGTTCATCATTTTCTGTGGGCTAATATCCATTAAAAAAATTCTCTATGTATAAATAAATAAAATAATAAAAATAAAACACAAATTTAACAGACCTGTATAAGCTCTGAAATTATCTGAATATTAAAGGATGCCATAAGTAGCAATATCTTGGTCAAATAACTCCTAGCATGCGGCTAATAAGAAAGTATCGCTTTTGATACATTTCAAAAATTTATTTGATTGTATATTTCGTATTTTCCATATGAAAAATGCTTTTTTAATGTAAGTGGGCAATCTAAAAAAATTATTAAATTATTCGTTTTCAATTAAAAAAAATGTTTTCACCTATATTCTTTAACCCGGGAAGCCCGGGTATGATCCCCTAGTATATTTAAAATACAAGGATGTTTTTTAATCATCTGCGTTGAACTTTCTACTGAATCGATTTTACTAATTATTTTTTAAAATGAGAGCTGTTCCTTTTTAGATGTTCCCCCACTAACTATTTTTAAGTATATTCCCATCTGTATATTTTAATTTTAATTTAAAAAGATTTTTAAGAGTTTTTTTTTTCAAAATTGTAGCAATCGAATTATTTCTATTGTTTTAGATCATGGAGTAAAGAGATAGATGGAGATGCAGTATGCCGTAAGAACGGTTTGCAATATGATACGCGTTATCGCTCAAATTTAAATGCTCTCAATTGGCCCAAACAAAACAAGCACCTGAAACAGGGGTCGAATTCTTTGACATTCTCCGTATATTTTTATTCCAGCTTATTTTTAAGCATTCTAAAGTAGCATTGCATTGTATCATGAATTGAAAACTGTATTACTAAAAGTTTTTTTCCTTTTTTCGTGAAAGATCGTGCTCGTGTTTGGGCCTACTGTAGCGGATTTTAGGGTTATTTATTGGCGTCACCCCTAGCCACCTTACTGCATCTCCATCTATCTCTTTCCTCCATGGTTTCAGATGAAAAAGAAATATTGAAGATGTTCAGACACGTGGATTTTTGGACGTACTTTTCATTTGAAAGTTATTTCAGAAAAAAAAAAAGAAAAAAAAAACCTAGAGAACAGGAATTTTGCTTTTTCAGAATTTAGTGTCGCCCCCGGCATTTCCATTACTTCATTTTCTTCTGATGGACTGATGGTTTCTATTATTATGAAATAGCCATTATAAATGAAGTATTAGGTAAAGATGAAAGAGCAGCCGTAAAAAAAGTTAGAACTCTGATTTTCTACTCAGAATGGGGGGGAAAATGGCCATATTTTCATTTATAATGGCTGTTTCATAATAATAGAAGCCACCAGTCCATCAGAAAAAAAATAACTCGGTTAAGCGGGACTCTACTGCAGTACAAAACATATTTCAATTTTAAGACTTAAATCACAATGACGCCATTCGCATTCGATTAAGAATTCCACATTTACGATCTACTCTTAAACATCTACAGTAAAGCACGCATAGCACATCACTATCGCGAAATAATCACAAATGTAGCAAAAAGATTCCGTCATTCAAGAAAATCGGAAAAAAAGGCTATCTAATGATTCATAGATACTTACAATTAAATATAGTATATAATAGCTCCATTGTTTTAACAGAAATCATTCGTTTATATTTTTTTCAAAATAGCACGTATTTTAATTACATTTTATTTCGGTTGTTACGAGAAAATGGCAAAATATATATATATATATAATTATTATTTTAAAACTATTTTTCCTTTACTTTCTATAGAAATGAAGTCCTTCCGCTGCCAATATTAAGCAAATGGCTCAAAAAAATAAATAAATAAATAAATAAATAAAAAAGAAAAATTAAAAATAAATGTAGATACAGTTTTCAAACAAAATGTATTTAAAAGAATTTTTTTTTCCATACGAAGGTATTAAAATAAAAAACGTGCGATGCTTAAAAGTTTAATAAATTACTAAAGAGTATTTAATCGTAATGCTTTTTTTTTACGGCTAGCTTCTGTAAGGTAACGTTTTTTTTTTTTTTTTTTTTTTTGGACACAAAATAAGCTGGGAGAAAGAAATAGCATACCGTAATGGAGGCTAATAATAAAAAAATAAAATAAATGCACGTGTAGTTTATTTTTATAAACAAATAAAAATGTATATTTATTGCGACACCAGGAGAATATTGTATTTTGGGTTTATTTTTAAAAATGTCATAAAAAAACATTTAAATTTAAAATTAAAATATATAAATGGGAATGTTATTAAAAATAGTTAGTGCGGAAAAATATAGAAAAGGATAGTCTTTATTTAAAAAAATAAAAATAAAAAAAATTAGAAAAAACGGCTCTGTAGAAATCTCAGGGCAGATGAGAAAAAAACAGTCTTGTGTTTTAAATGTATAGGGACCGTTAGCCCCAAAATGGTTACCTACATTTTTCTACACTTGGATTTTATATAAATAGATTCTTGCCAAAACAGCGTAAAGAATGTTATTTCCTTCAAATTAAAAAACATATTTACATTGAGCATTGACTATTACATATACATAAAAAAAAACTTTCAAATTAGAATTAAATGATTTCGTATTAAAAGCAGGAAAATATTGCAAATTACGTCTTAAAAATTATATTTACACGTGAATATTAAATTTCCATTTTAAATTAAAATTTTCAGCATTTCGAGAGCTATTTTTTTTTCCATATTTTAGAAACGATTATTAGTCTAAATTGTTAGGAATTGCAAAAACAGCGCAAAGAATAATATTTCCTTCAAATAAAAAAATATACATATATTTACACGTGACTGTTTAAGCAGTAAAAAAAAAAAAAAAAAAAAAAAAAAAAAACTTTCAAATTAGAATTTAATGATAACGTATTAAAAGCAGGAAAATATTGAAAATTACGTCATATAAACTATTTTTACACGTCAATATAAAAAGAGAAAGAAAATTTTAAAATAATAAATTCATTAATATGTGTTAAAAATCGTAGATGGTGGAAATTACTTCATATATAAATGGTCAAATAATAATATTGCAAAATAGTTCAAATTTAAAAATATACACGAGACTTTTCTTTCATATTTTGACATGATCTTTTAAATTAATGCTGTGAATTAATTCTTAGAAAGGGCAGATAACATTTCCTTTCTAGCAATAAAAGTATTTTCACATGAATATCAAAAAGGGGAAGTAACTTTGGTGAAAATAACACCAGATTTAAACTGATACATTAAAAAAGATTTATTTAAAACAAATTTCTTATAGCATTGTTAAAAAAATACCAGGAGACAAACACTCTGATACTTCAAATATTTAACTGATCATATTTAATGAAACATGAAAACAGCCAACAGATGTTTAACAGCCGCTGACCCGACCTTAAAATTCCCAAATCAAAGGGAAACGAATGGAAATCCCTTTACAAGGAGATCGTTTCGGATATTTTTTAATTTTAGTTCAATCTTACAAAATCTTTTAAAATCCGATCAAATTAACGTGTTTATAGATTTTGTGGTGTCTCAACGGGGGTTGGCGAGCGAAGCGCGTAGAGGGCAGAGTCTCCTAGTAATAATAAAATAAAAAAAAGTGCCCAGCTAAACTGATGGCATTGAGCTCACAGGCTATTCACACTAATTGTATATTATACTCTTATTTTAAAGAATAATGCCCGTCAAAAAAATAAGTGAAGGAGAATTAGACCCCGTTTGACCCTTTATAGTTAAGCAGTGAACCTCCAAATCTAATCAGGGAAGCTCCTTATCATAATAAACCGGTATACCAAATTTGGAGCAAATCGAATAATCCTGCAAAAATACCCATTTATCTAAATTAAGGGGGTGGACTAGCCCACCTTTATCCTTAACCAATGAATCCTCAAAACGAATCAGGGAAGCTCCTTAACATAATAAACCGGTATACCAAATTTGGAGCAAAGCGAATAATTCTGCATGAAAAACCCGTTTATATAAATTAAGGGGGGTGGAATAGCCCCCTTCCCTTTATCCTTAACCAACGAACCCCCAAAACAAATCAGGGAAGTTCCTTAACATAATAAACCGGTATACAAAATTCGGAGCAAATCGAATGATTCTGCATGAAAAACACATTTAGCTGAATTAACGGGGTGGACTAACCCCATTTTCCCCCTTTATCCTTAACCAACGAACTCCCAAAACTAATCAGGGAAGTTCCTTAACATAATAAACCAGTATACCAAATTCGGAGCAAATCGAAGGATTCTGCATGAAAAACCCATTTACCTAAATTAAGGGGGTGGACTAACCCCATTTTTCCCCTTTATCCTTAACCAATGAACTCCCAAAACTAATCAGGGAAGTTCCTTAACATAATAAACCGGTATACCAAATTCGGAGCAAATCGAATGATTCTTCATGAAAAACCCATTTTTCTGAATTAAGGGGGTGGACTAACCCCCCCTTTTCCCCCTTTATCCTTAACCAATGAACCCCCAAAACTAATCAGGGAAGTTCCTTAAAATAATAAACTGGTATACCAAATGCGGAGCAAATCGAATGATTCTGCATGAAAAACCCATTTATCTGAATTAAATGCGGTGGACTAACCCCCCTTTTCCGCCTTTATCCTTAACCAATGAACGCCCAAAACTAATGAGGGAAGTTCCTTAACATAATAAACTGGTATACCAAATTCGGAGCAAATCGAATGATTCTGCATGAAAAACCCATTTATCTGAATTAAGGGGGTGGACTACCCCAACTTTTCCCCCTTTATCCTTAACCAATGAACCCCCAAAACTAATCCGGGAAGTTCCTTAACATAATAAACCGGTATACCAAATTCGGAGCAAATCGAATGATTCTGCATGATAAACCCATTTATCTGAATTAAGGGGGTGGACTAACCCCCCTTTTCCCCCTTTATCCTTAACAAATGAACCCCCAAAACTAATCAGGGAAGCGCCTTATCACAATGAACCTAGAAAAAATTTTTGAAGCAAATCGGATGTTTCTATCAAGAGTTATCGCGTTACGTACATACATACATACATACATACATACATACATACATACATACATACATACATACGTACATACATACATACAGAACGGGCGGGCACATTAGCTCTCAGGCTTTGATAGCCTGTGAGCACCCCCCTTTTCCCCCTTTATCCTTAACCAATGAACCCCCAAAACTAATCCGGGAAGTTCTTTAACATAATAAACCGGTATACCAAATTCGGAGCAAATCGAATGGTTCTGCATGAAAAACCCATTTATCTGAATTAAGGGGGTGGACTAAGCCCCTTTTCCCCCTTTATCCTTAACCAATGAACCCCCAAAACTAATCAGGGAAGTTCCTTAACATAATAAACCGGTATACCAAATTCGGAGCTAATCCAATGATTCTGCATGAAAAACCCATTTATCTGAATTAAGGGGTTGGACTAAGCCCGTTTTTCCCCCTTTATCCTTAACCAATGAACTCCCAAAACTAATCAGGGAAGCGCCTTATCACTATGAACCTAGAAAAAAATTTTGAAGCAAATCGGATGTTTCTATCAAGAGTTATCGCGTTACGTACATACATACATACAGAACGGGCGGGCACATTAGCTCTCAGGCTTTGATAGCCTGTGAGCTAAAAAGTAATATTTAACTTCTGTAATGTTGTTTAAAATTTTATTTAAAATAACTCAATTATATTTTAACATAAATTATTTATTATTTATTATAATTTATGATAACAAACATATGTATGTCTGTTTCCTGGTTAACTTAAAGTACCTATCTTAAAAACGGATGCTCAATATTTTTATTTTTAGTTGGAAATATCTCAATCTGTAGGTGCTCGAGTTTAAAATTTATTAGGATCTAACAATAGTCTATTTGTCAGTTCGTCTGTTTTCTTGCTTTTTTGTATTTTATCATTTATCTTTCTTGTCATTTTGTACTTTCGTAAAATTTGACCAATTGTTACGAAATTTTAATTTGATTTTAAGGTACGAATAGTAGAACGTTATGTTTTCTAAATAATCGCCGTATCAGGTTTATATACAAGGAAATGTCAAAACTTTTAATATATTATCGTATACTTCCGATCAAAATGAGGAGCGATATTTTCAACAAAGGAAATTAGCGAATGGCAATCTGTCCTGAATTTAGTTTATGATCTAATTACGGAACCTAGACCTTGGTTTGGTTTGAATTAGGTCTACGTTATTTTTTTTCATTGTGGTATTCTTTTAGTTGTTTTCATAGTCTTGTGTTTAGTGTACCTTTATACACTATATTGCCATTAATGACCGGCAACTTTCGATTTTAGATATTCTGTCGAATATTTAGAAATATACTTGACAGATTCTTCTGGAATTTCAGGTTTGAAAAGAACAGGTATGACCTCATATTTAGCAATGTCGATTTTATAAGGGGAGCAATTAGAGGGCCAACAAAACATCAAAGAAAATAAATAATACTTGGGATCACCCTGTAAAATAAAATGCACGAAATGTTCTACCGCTACCGAATATAAATAAACAGATATGGTGCAGTATGTGTATTCTTTTGTGTAAGAATAGCACGTATATTAATAGAGATATAGCGATTTATTTTAAAAAATTTAAAAATTCTTGCATGTTTTTTGTTTAAAACATGCAGGGTTTTCAAACAAATTTTACACCGGTTTCAGAAAAATTGACAAAATATAGTAGAAAAAATATAGTGTAATTGGAATATAAATTTATTAAATATTTTAGGAAATATGAGCAGTTGTGTGAAATAATTTTTATCTGCGCATGCGCGAACGATAACAAGGATCATTTTACATAATTTATTAGTCAACTCTATGGAGCAACTTATTAAATAAAAAAGAAAAGTGCCCAGCTAAACTGATGGCATTGAGCTCACAGGCTATTCACACTAATTGTATATCATACTCTTATTTTAAAGAATAATGCCCCTCAAAAAATAAGTGAAGGGGAACTAGCCCCCGTTTCCCCCTTTATACTTAACCAGTGAACCTCCAAATCTAATCAGGGAAGCTCCTTAACATAATAAAACATTATACCAAATTTGGAGCAAAGCGAATAATTCTGCATGAAAAACCCGTTTATATAAATTAAGGGGGGGGGGTGGAATAGCCCCCTTCCCTTTATCCTTAACCAACGAACCCCCAAAACAAATCAGGGAAGTTCCTTAACATAATAAACCGGTATACAAAATTCGGAGCAAATCGAATGATTCTGCATGAAAAACCCATTTAGCTGAATTAAGGGGGTGGACTAACCCCATTTTTCCCCTTTATCCTTAACCAATGAACTCCCAAAACTAATCAGGGAAGTTCCTTAACATAATAAAGCGGTATACCAAATTCGGAGCAAATCGAAGGATTCTGCATGAAAAACCCATTTACCTAAATTAAGGGGGTGGACTAACCCCATTTTTCCCCTTTATCCTTAACCAATGAACTCCCAAAACTAATCAGGGAAGTTCCTTAACATAATAAACCGGTATACCAAATTCGGAGCAAATCGAATGATTCTTCATGAAAAACCCATTTTTCTGAATTAAGGGGGTGGACTAACCCCCCTTTTCCGCCCTTTATCCTTAACCAATGAACCCCCAAAACTAATCAGGGAAGTTCCTTAAAATAATAAACTGGTATACCAAATGCGGAGCAAATCGAATGATTTTGCATGAAAAACCCATTTATCTGAATTAAAAGCGGTGGACTAACCCCCCTTTTCCCCCTTTATCCTTAACCAATGAACCCCCAAAACTAATCCGGGAAGTTCCTTAACATAATAAACCGGTATACCAAATTCGGAGCAAATCGAATGATTCTGCATGAAAAATCCATTTATCTGAATTAAGGGGGTGGACTAACCCCCCTTTTCCCCCTTTATCCTTAACAAATGAACCCCCAAAACTAATCAGGGAAGCGCCTTATCACAATGAACCTAGAAAAAAATTTTGAAGCAAATCGGATGTTTCTATCAAGAGTTATCGCGTTACGTACATACATACATACATACATACATACATACATACATACATACATACATACGTACATACATACATACAGAACGGGCGGGCACATTAGCTCTCAGGCTTTGATAGCCTGTGAGCACCCCCCTTTTCCCCCTTTATCCTTAACCAATGAACCCCCAAAACTAATCCGGGAAGTTCTTTAACATAATAAACCGGTATACCAAATTCGGAGCAAATCGAATAGTTCTGCATGCAAAACCCATTTATCTGAATTAAGGGGGTGGACTAAGCCCTTTTCCCCCTTTATCCTTAACCAATGAACCCCCAAAACTAATCAGGGAAGTTCCTTAACATAATAAACCGGTATACCAAATTCGGAGCAAATCCAATGATTCTGCATGAAAAACCCATTTATCTGAATTAAGGGGTTGGACTAAGCCCGTTTTTCCCCCTTTATCCTTAACCAATGAACTCCCAAAACTAATCAGGGAAGCGCCTTATCACTATGAATCTAGAAAAAAATTTTGAAGCAAATCGGATGTTTCTATCAAGAGTTATCGCGTTACGTACATACATACATACATACTTACATACATACATACATACATACGTACATACATACATACAGAACGGGCAGGCATATTAGCTCTCAGGCTTTGATAGCCTGTGAGCTAAAAAGTAATATTTAACTTCTGTAATGTTGTTTAAAATTTTATTTAAAATACCTCAATTATATTTTAACATAAATTATTTATTATTTATTATAATTTATGATAACAAACATATGT
Organism: Maratus speciosus; assembly: GCA_963932465.1. Lineage (NCBI taxonomy): Eukaryota > Metazoa > Arthropoda > Arachnida > Araneae > Salticidae > Maratus > Maratus speciosus. The sequence goes on along the minus strand of CAWVRF010000020.1, from coordinate 771,157 downwards.
ATGTCTGTTTCCTGGTTAACTTAAAGTACCTATCTCAAAAACGGATGCTCAATATTTTTATTTTTAGTTGGAAATATCTCAATCTGTAGGTGCTCGAGTTTAAAATTTATTAGGATCTAACAATAGTCTATTTTGTCAGTTCGTCTGTTTTCTTGCTTTTTTGTATTTTATAATTTATCTTTCTTGTCATTTTGTACTTTCGTAAAATTTGACCAATTGTTACGAAATTTTAATTTGATTTTAAGGTACGAATAGTAGAACGTTATGTTTTCTAAATAATCGCCGTATCAGGTTTATATACAAGGAAATGTCAAAACTTTTAACCCTAGATCTACCGGGAATTTTATTCAAGTTTTAATAAAACGTTCTACACCAGAATTTTTATTTAAAACTATTTAACTTATTTATTTACCTTATTTTTGTCTGGTTTATATACTTAGTTTATTTTAAAGAAATTTCTGGTTTGAATGAATATTTTGTATGTACCTGTCGGGTCCAATGGACCCGTCTAGTAGACGGAGGGTTAATATATTATCGTATACTTCCGATCAAAATGAGGAGCGATATTTTCAACAAAGGAAATTAGCGAATGGCAATCTGTCCTGAATTTAGTTTATGATCTAATTACGGAACCTAGACCTTGGTTTGGTTTGAATTAGGTCTACGTTATTTTTTTTCATTGTGGTATTCTTTTAGTTGTAGTTCATAGTCTTGTGTTTAGTGTACCTTTATACACTATATTGCCATTAATGACCGGCAACTTTCAATTTTAGATATTCTGTCGAATATTTAGAAATATACTTGACAGATTCTTCTGGAATTTCAGGTTTGAAAAGAACAGGTATGACCTCATATTTAGCAATGTCGATTTTATAAGGGGAGCAATTAGGGGGCCAACAAAAAATCAAAGAAAATAAATAATACTTGGGATCACCCTGTAAAATAAAATGCACGAAATGTTCTACCGCTACCGAATATAAATAAACAGATATGGTGCAGTATGTGTATTCCTTTGTGTAAGAATAGCACGTATATTAATAGAGATATAGCGATTTATTTAAAAAAATTTAAAAATTCTTGCATGTTTTTTGTTTAAAACATGCAGGGTTTTCAAACAAATTTTACGCCGGTTTCAGAAAAATTGACAAAATATAGTAGAAAAAATATAGTGTAATTGGAATATAAATTTATTAAATATTTTAGGAAATATGAGCAGTTGTGTGAAATAATTTTTATCTGCGCATGCGCGAACGATAACAAGGATCATTTTACATAACTTATTAGTCAACTCTATGGAGCAACTTATTAAATAAAAAAGAAAAGTGCCCAGCTAAACTGATGGCATTGAGCTCACAGGCTATTCACACTAATTGTATATCATACTCTTATTTTAAAGAATAATGCCCCTCAAAAAATAAGTGAAGGGGAACTAGCCCCCGTTTCCCCCTTTAAACTTAACCAGTGAACCTCCAAATCTAATCAGGGAAGCTCCTTATCATAATAAACCGGTATACCAAATTTGGAGCAAATCGAATAATCCTGCAAAAAACCATTTATCTGAATTAAGGGGGTGGACTAGCCCCCCCCCCTTTATCCTTAACCAATGAACCCCCAAAACTAATCAGGGAAGCTCCTTAACATAATAAACCATTATACCAAATTTGGAGCAAAGCGAATAATTCTGCATGAAAAACCCGTTTATATAAATTAAGGGGGTGGACTATCCCCCCCCCACCTTTATCCTTAACCAATGAACCCCGAAAACTAATCAGGGAAGTTCCTTAACATAATAAAACGGTATACCAACTTCGGAGCAAATCGAATCATTCTGCATGAAAAACCCATTTATTTAATTTAAGAGGGGCAGGCTAATCTCCCTTTTCCCCCTTTATCCTTAACCTATGAACGCCCAAAACCAATCAGGGACGTTCCTTAACATAATAAACCGGTATACCAAATTCGGAGCAAATCGAATCATTCTGCATGAAAAACCCATTTATCTGAATTAAGGGGGTGGACTAGCCCCCCCCTTTTCCCCTTTATTCTTAACCAATGAACCCCCAAAACTAATCAGGGAAGTTCCTTAACATAATAAACCGGTATACCAAATACGGAGCAAATCGAATGTTTCTGCATGAAAAACCCTTTTATCTGAATTAAGGGGGGGTGGGCTAATCCCGTTTTTCCCCCTTTATCCTTAACCAATGAACTCCCAAAACTAATCAGGGAAGTTCCTTAACATAATAAACCGGTATACCAAATTCGGGGCAAATCGAATGATTCTGCATGAAAAACCCATTTAGCTGAATTAAGGGGTTGGACTAACCCCGTTTTCCCCCCTTTATCCTTAACCAATGAACTTCCAAAACTAATCATGGAAGCGCCTTATCACAATGAACCTAGAAAAAAATTTTGAAGCAAATCGGATGTTTCTATCAAGAGTTATCGCGTTACGTACGTACGTACGTACATACATACATACATACATACATACATACATACATACGTACATACATAGATACAGATCGGGCGGGCACATTAGCTCTCAGGCTTTGATAGCATGTGAGCTAAAAAATCTAGTCAAATATCGTAAAATTCAGAAAGATATCGGCGTTAAAGTGAGCAAATTTTTAGTTGTTCTCTAAAAGCAGCTGAATGATAAGGCATTTTACACAAATTGTTATTTTTTATTAACTGACTTTCCGAAAAAAGTTAGTATTTAGTGAGTAACAACGAGTAGTTTTGGAAAAAATGCTTCGATTTTGATACTTCTTCTGATCATGGTATAGGCTCGTTCTGGTGGTTATCCAAGAAGAACTAAAGCATCAATAAAACATGAAAATTTAAAAAAATTAAAAATTATTCATGTTCTATTTTTATTCGCATCTTAAATAATTCTTGTAAATGCAAAAAAAAAAAAAAAAAAAAAAAAAAAAAAAAAAAAAAAAATCTTATGTAAGGCTGTTGTCACTGTAAAACAGTGTTATAACTATGCGTTATTTTCATAAATAATTTAATTTAATGAAAAAACAATGTTTTAAGTTTTGTTAATTATCTTATCGTTCACTTACAGTCAAATGATAATCCTTATTTTACAAGACAATAATTATGATTATTTATTTTTAAAATATTTTTTTGCTTATTACTTGATATTCTAGAAAATCAAAAACTTATCATTCAATCTGATAATCCTATATCTATATGATGAAATCAGATTTGGTCTTTTAATTTAAAGTTTTAAAACTTAATATTTTATATGAATCTCGTACATCCGATTAAAACGGAATGAGATAATTCATAGCTTGTAACAATGGCACTTTTATTTACAGAAATCAATACATACATTGCGTTTATTATGATCACTTATCATCCTTTGTATCTTTTACTATTGTATTTTGTGCGTCTGCTGATAGTATTGTCGTCACATTCAAGGTAGTTTTCAAAGGAAGTTTATTTTAAACATAAACTGAAAAAAGTTTAAATGAGTGATAGCAGAGCAACATGTCTTCTGCAAAATGGATTTTCTTAATTTTTGTGATTATTGCTACGATATTTTCTTGTGGAACAGGAAAAACACTTCAAGACGAAAATGATGTAAGAGAAGTCCTACTCCAAAATTCCTATTATAAGAAAGCCGCAGGTAAATGTTAACGATATACTACATTAAAAAACGCCTTACGATTAATGAAAATTATCTACATAAAATGAAAATTTTGTTTTTAAAAACAATTGCTTAACTAGCATGAAGAATTATAAATCTATTATTTTTTTCAAACAACCGAAAATAGCATTTATTAAAACATGATTCAAATAATGTTTTTTTAATAATCAGAAATGCTTAAAATAGGCAAATAGGGAATATCCCGTATCCAGAGGGGAAAAATTTGGCGGTAAATGTTTTGATGGGGTTCTTGCGATCTTTTCGCGTTTGGTTAAATAACTTGGTGGATTTGTAAATAAAATAAAATAAAATAAAAATAAATATGAATAATGTAAATATAGGTACTTTTCCGTTATACCATCACCATGCCAAAATATACGGTAATTTGCCATTTATTTTAACCATGTTATGTTTTTTATTGCCGACTGTGGCAAACTTTGAGATTTGTTGTTTAGAAAGAATGTTTTATTATTATTATTATTATTTAATAGCAAGCTAAGTTTAATGCCAAGAGACATTTCCAATTGCCTTTCTTTTAAATTAAAAGTTTTATTTTATCATTGTACTGAATAATGTTTATTTGTTCGTTTATTTTTATTATACATTTGATTGACATAATAACATGGTTCGTGAAAGTCTATAATTTTCAAAAGTTGCATTTTTTAAATGCTTCCATTCGTACTAACAATGATTTTTTTCTTCTTTTTTTTTTGTAATGCCCCATTTTACATGAATTTCGTTTTACACAAACTATTATGCTTGGCTGAGAATGGTGCTGGTATAACGGAAAAAATATATATTATATAATAATATATGTACTCACAATATAATAATATGTTATAATATACATATATTTTTTCGACTGTATATATCATAATGAATCATAATATATAATATGTTATAAATATAATAGAATATAATAAAAAAAATAAAGATGCTAAAATAGCGTTCTGGCGCCTTTTTGGATTGTTTCGCCAAACATTTCAAGCAGCACAGGATAAAGAACTCTTCCCAAAAATTATTTTCGAGTAAAATGCAAGTATAACTTGTCGCATGAAAACTACCAAATTGTGTATAACAAAACTAGTCATTGTTAGTCAAAACTTAAACTTTTTCGAGCATATCTAGAATTTAAAAAATATTATTTTTTATCCACAATACTCTAATGTATATGATTGTCTGTAATTCTTCCCATGTGTAATGTCTTTAAAATGGCCAGCAGGATATCAATTCAAACTAAACTAGTATTTGTTAAAAGTGATAAAAATGCGCTTAAAAACTTGAGAATGTCGCCGTCTGAGCGATGAAACATATGTCGATCTGAATAAAGGTATTTATGTGCCTTTTAAGTGCCTTTTAAGTTTTGATCACTTTTAACAATTTTTAGCTTAGTTTGGATGATTTAAGTAATCTTCATCCAAAATTTCATGATATGGATTGTTAAACTATCAAAGTAGGATTTTTGAAAAATGGACGACAAAATATCGATTAGACAACATATAATTTAGTTTGATTTGTTTAAGTTCGATATTTAATATACTGTAATAAAAATAAATTTGTTGAAAAATACATTAATTGTTTTAATGTACTTTGACTCCGTACAGAGTTTTCTTTGCTTTACAGATTTTACGTTTAGTAGATTACAAAAGCTCTTAAGATGAACTGATAACATCAATCGCGTCACAAGACTGCATGGTTTTGGGGTTTAACTTTTGATAATTGATTTTTATGTATTTTTAGCGCGGAATCCGAAACTGACCTTCATTTTTAACCATCACGTCAGGATTTTTTGCAAATCGTAAATTTCAAAGCTAAACAGTAAAAAAATAGAAAACATCTGATACTGAAAGATAGAGGAAATGGTTGTGTTTCTTAAATTTTGATAACTGGTTTTTATATATTTTTTAGTGCTGAATTCGAAAACGACCTTTATTTTTAACCATCAAGTAAGAATTTTTTGCACATCGTGAATTTCAAAGTCAAAAAATAGCAAAATTCTGATACTATAGAATAGATGTGATGGTTGTGTTTTTAAAATTTTAATAATTGACTTTTATATACTTTTTAGCATTATTTCTGAAAATAATCTTTATTTTTAACCATCACTTCAAAATTTTTCGCAAACCGTAAATTTCAAAGTTAAAAAGTAAAAAAAAAAAAAAAAACTGCAAAAAATCCTGACTTGATGGTAAAAATTGAAGAACATTTTCGGATTCGGCGCCACAAAATACGTAAGAATCAATTATCAAGTAATCAATTATCAAAAATCAGGTAATTTGACGCAACTCAAATTTTGCAGGCTTATGCTATTTTAGATATGTGCTGTGCTATTCAAATCTAAAAATTGGAAAAAATGAAAGTCCCAATACATTCAATTCTCTAAATTGTCAAATAAATAGACATAAATATTAGGGTGGTGCGAAAAAAGTCAAGTTGATATTTCCGAGTCGCTATAGTGCGGAAAAGTTGCGATTGGTAAATACAAGAAAGACAAAAAAAAATCTTCAAATCGGACTTTATCTTCCGATCCCGCAAACCGCCTAAAAATTTTAAAAAATTGAAAATTTCCGATTTTTCTAGAATTTTTTTCTTTTTTTATGTATATATATTTTTTATCGCTATAGTGAAAAATATTTGCAGATTGTAATGTTTAATAATAATAAAAATAAACAGTTGCGTTTAAATAATAGCTTCCGATCACGCAAGCTCAATAAAAATCGGCAAAAATTCAATTTTGAGTGATTTTCATGCATTAAGAATATAATCAACTGAGGTCAGTTTGCAGTCTCAGGTTAAGATTTAAATGTTAATTGATACTATTGAGTATATTAAGTAATTTTAAACAACCTACAACTTACCACGAAGAGTTCGTTTCAGGTCTGAAAAGTTTAGTAGTGCACCCAACTGCCGTTAGCCACGTTGGAAAACAGCGCTGAAGTCGGCGTGCGCGCTCTCACCTAGTCTCACCTAACTCCATAAAATTTACAGAAAAGTCAACTGGATTCAGATGAACTACATGGCATATACTATTTTGACGGAAGAAAGGACAATACCCCAGTTAAAGAAAGTATTGCATCTAAACAGGTTCGTCGAACTATTAAAGAGGAACACTTTCCTGTCATAAAAGAACGTGACTCAGTTTATTTAGGCCATGCGCCTCCAAACTCCGGGCCTGCTAAGGACATTGTAGCTTTCATAGTATCATGTCTTACTGAACAAGGGGTTTCACTAGAATACTTAGATTTGGTAGGCTGTGATGGTACAAATGCCAATACTGGATAGAAAGGTGGTGCTATCAGAAAGCTTGAAGTTTATCTCTGACGACCACTGCAGTGGGTTGTTTGTGTATTCCATTTTGTTGAATTACCTTCCCGCCATCTTTTTCAACATTTGAATGTTGAAACTACTGGCCCAAGATCATTTAGTACACCATTTGGACACAATATCATTGTTGTGTAGCTCTAGGTGATACATTTTCAATTGACTGTTTGTGAAATTCCAGAAGTGGACAGGCAACTGTTGAGCAAGGACCAAAGATATCTTCTTGGCGCAAGTCAAGCAATCAACAGTTACAACTTTCCAAATGACTTATTAAAGTGTGACTCCGGTCCAATTTCACATGCCAGATTGCTCACTTGTGCAAATAGAGCCCTTCGACTTTACGCGAGCGTGGAAAACCCATCGGATGCCTTAAAGCCATATTGACATTTATTTTAAAATCTTACTTGTCAGTTTGTTTCGAAATAAAATGCTGTAAGTACATTACAGACGGGCCTATTCATCTGTACAGAGCATTTGAAACATCTCGATACTTTCGTGACAACCTGAAGAAAGTGTAGTCTTTGAAACTGAATGAAACTCGTTCTTTGCTCACCCGGAAAACCTACTGATGGCAATGGTCTTTTATAAAAGGAGGCACATAAGAGAGCTAGGGCTGTTAAAAGCCAGGCAGAATGTTTCAAAGGGTAAAGGCATCTGAATCTTTATCACTCCTACAATCCAAAATTAATTGATTGTAATGTAGCAAAATTAACATTTCCACCGCTTTTTCGGAGATTAACCCATGAAGAAATACATTTCTTCGTTCAATCAGGTCATATCTCAGTCTAGGATGATAAAAAGTTTTTCAACCACACGTAAGATGTTCGGCGGTGCATTAAATCGGTAACGGAAGCATCATTTAAGGTATGTGGGCCCCAATCAAGAGAGCATCAGGGCCACACTGAAATCAATGTCCATAATACCAGATATTACCACCAAATCGCAGTACAAAGTTGCGTCTAAAAGTCAGACTTAAACAGATGACATAACAAATTGTATATCTTAAACTGTCACGACACTAGTTTTTTAATACAGTGTTTTGATTCTATTATAACAAATTATGTATTTAAGTAATGTAAATAGCAAACACCCCCACTGGTTGGATGGAGGATAGGGTGTGGTTTGAACTCGAAGTGCAGCTACCTTCCCGTGGCGAGCTCTGGTTTGTTTAAACATTATCAAATATCTAAACAAGCAAAGAGTTGTACATTGTACAATTTATATGCAAATGTTAATATTGGAACGCAAACTGATCTCAGGTGATTATTTTCTTTATTCATCAAAATCACTGAAAATTGAATTTTTGCCGATTTTTATTGAGCTTGCGTGATCGGAAGCTATTCTTTAAACGCAACTGTTTATTTTTATTAATATTAAACATTACAATCTGCAAATATTTTTCACTATAGCGATAAAATATATATATACGTAACAAAAGAAAAAAATTTTGGAAAAATCGGAAATTTTCAATTTTTTTAAATTTTTAGGCAGTTTGCGGGATCGGAAGATAATGTCCGATTTAAATAATTTTTTTTTTGTTTTGCTTGTATTTACCTATCGCAACTTTTCCGCACTATAGCAACTCGGAAATATCAACTTGACTTTTTTCGCACCACCCTAGTTGCCGAAACGTCAGTGAAGGCTTACTGTGGAGACACGAAATGTTTTGGTTTCCGTTTGTCTGTCTGTCTGTCTGTCTGTCTGTCTGTCTGTCCGTCTGTTCCGCGATAACTGCCGTAAAAAGCATCCGATTAGCTTAAAATTAAGTATGCATGTTGGTAAAATCCCCGGATTTAGCTGTATAGTTTTTGGTTAAATTTGGTTCATGCGTTCGGAATATATAGAACATTTTATTTTGCGACTTAATGCTTTCCTATAGCAATTCAGACGATTTTTCCATTTTTATTTGTTGAAAGGAAATGGCTCATATGATTGAAGGATTTAAATAGTAAATTATGGATGATGTAATTTCTAATTAGAACCATACATTATTCATATTAGTTTGAAATTTTGTGTATACATTTGTCAGAGTTTTTAAATTCGGTGTTTAACTTATGGGGGTATTTTATATATGTGTTCCAATAATATATCTTTTTATAAATTTACTTTTTTTCAAAGCACATATTTCATTGTTTTATTTTCTTTTAACTGTTGCCTAGCGACGGAACTACACCTAAAAATATCGTAAATGTGAAAGTATTTGTAATTGTTTGAAGTCAATCAAAGTCAAAAGGGACGAATTAATGCCTTTGTGACTTTACATATAGATGAAATTTACCCCAGAAATAAAGAAAGACTATGTTCTGCTTATTTTGTTCAAATATTTTTTCTTTTAAATTAAGAAGTTCATTATTTTCATAAAGAATAAATTGACATTTTGCTATAAATTTAACAATCTTTTTTTTTTTTTTTTTTTTTTTTTTTTTTTTTTTTTTTTTTTTTTTTTTTTTTTTTCTTTTTTTTTTACCGTTGCCAAGAAAATCCTATCCCAGAATAATAATTTATCCTAAACAGTTAATTTTGATTTGAAAGATTTTCATGTGCAAGAGGAAAATGAAATAAAAAATAGACATGAATACGTCTTCATATTGGAAATAAAACTAAAATACGAAAAGAAGGTGAATTTGATCTCATATACAAAAATAAAACTAATATGCTTTGAGGTTGAAATAAAAAGGGCTTGTGTTATGATATTAATTCTTTTTATTAAAAGAAATGTTACTCATATCTCATGGTTTATCGTCTGCACACAGCTAACAGAAATGTTAATATTTAATCGAAAATTTCAATGAGAAAAAAAAAAAAAACTTTTGAAAATCAAATATATAGTAAATGTCAAAATTTTACACCGCAAAATTATTGCTGTCGAAAATGACGTCATTGTATTGGGAAATAAATATTCTCATTCTTAAAAACCAAGCATTAACTAGATTACCTAAAAAAATATTTTATGACGAGTGTTACTTCTTAATGCCGTCTCATTTCAGAAAATATGAATGAAAATTATTTTATTTTTAAAAGGAAATTATATTTTCATTCATAAAACCTAAACTTTTAATATAATTGCGTCAATGTGAATCATTTCTATCCACCAGTATTGAAAATTAAGGCTCGGAAGTATAAAAAGAAATTTAAGATTTGCGATAACCATTAGTGCAATAAATAAAAAGTTACATATGTAAATTAATGAAACCACGGGGAGTTCAGGAGGCGGAGCCCCCCCCCCCCCCTGAAGAAATCTGTTTTATTATTTTAAAAAAATATCAGAATTAGTAGCTCATGAAAATTATTTCAAAATATTCTTCCATAACAACGTTTTTAATTTAATGCTTCTAATGTCTGAAAACTTCGTATTTTTTATTCTTATAAATAATTACATAATTTGAAAACTTTAAATTGCGGTTTGCATGAAATTGAATATTACCAAAGTGTCTCTAAAAACAGTGACTTGCAGAGCTGACGTTGAGGCTCCTGATCTGCAGATTTACTAGTATAGATTCAATGAAAGTTATTGCCGAAACGTCAGTGAAGGCTTACTGTGGAGACACGAAAAGTTTTGATTTCCGTTTGTCTGTCTGTCTGTCTGTCTGTCTGTTCCGCGATAACTGCCGCAAAAAGCACCCGATCAGCTTGAAATTAATTGGGCATATTTGTGAGATACCCGGACGTAGCTGTATAGTTTTTGGTTAAATTTGGTTCATTCGTTCGGAAAATATGGAAGATTTTATTTTTCTTTATAATGCTTTTCTACGGCAAGTCAGACGATTTTCAAATTTCCATTTGTTGAAAGAAAATGGCACGTTTGATTAATGGATTTAAATGTCAAATTATGGATACTAAAATTCCAAATAAGGGTTTTAAATTATTCCTATTATATTGAAGTTTTATCAATATATCTATCAGATTTTTTTATTTACGTATATAATGTTTTGAGGACATTTATACATGTATTCCAATAATATAAAGAATTTTTAAATTAATTTTCTTGTTTTACATGATACATATTTCTTTTTTTTCCCTTTTCTTCGTTGCCTAGCGACTGTTATTCGTAGCCTATCATTGCGTCAAATATGAATGAAGTTAGTAAACTAGTAAATCTGCAGATCAAGAGCCTCAACGTCATCTCTGAAACTCATTGTTTTTATCAAACTTTGCGTAATATTAATCTTTCTACAAAAACAAAATTTAAACTATTTAAATTACACAAACATTTATAAAAGGAAAAAAATATTTCGATGGTTTCAGACATTAAAAGCGTTAAATTAAACACGTTGTTATGTAAGGATATTCTGAAATTCTCACGAGCTATTTATTCTAGTAATTTTTATATAATAAAGCAAATTTCTTCAGGGGGGCTCTGCCCCCCTGAACCCCCCGTTGTGTAATTTATTTTGCATTTGTAATTTTCTACTGATTGAGTTAATGATTACCCTATATCTTAGATTTCTTTTTACACTGCGATTTATAAGGATAAGCAATAATTCGGTCAAGCATTTTACGTTATCCTAATATCCATACAGCAGTATTTACTTGCCTGCTAACCACAAATACTTGTATCTAATGGATAAAGAACTTTTGGAAATGTAAACTGAAACATCTAATTTAGAAATCTAATACCTTTATAAATTTTGTTTATAAAAAAATAATTTTGATTACCATTCTGCAATATTTATATCTAAGATCTAATCTAAATATCAAAAAATGTACTCGATAGCATTAACTTACTAAAATCACCCTAAAGTAGGGGGCTTCTAAACCTAACAGTTAATAATTCATCATCGTTAAATAGATAAACATGATTTGGCGCCTTTAAGTATTTTTTGTGATTTTCTTTTAATAGTATCTACATTTAATTTAAAATCGTGATGTTACAAATACCGTTGAAATTTGACGCAAACCTATGTTCAGGTCGAATTACGAAAGGTTAACTAACATTTTATTTCCCTTAGCCGGACTTTCTGTTTCATTTTTCGTAATAAGGATTATTTTAATAATTTAATTTATTGTACACCCTACAAGCTGTTACACGGACGTTGTTCACGTAGCATTAAAATAGAGATAAATGCATTAAGTAAAACATTTCACTCCCCACCAGACATACCAAGTCTCAAGCTTTTTGCACATCACTATTATCTTAGAGAAAATGTTCTTTTAAATCGCGCAAATGTTTCAATTAAATAAAGTAACATTTTCTGTATTAAAATACTGGTATCCAGAACGCCGGAGGCTTGGCAGCTCTGCTCCTCTTAATAAAAACATATATGATTAACCAACACTTTATCACATTTTATAGGAGACAATACGGAATTTCTTATTTTTATGGCCTTACGTATACCTCAGTCATAAAAATGTAAAATTTTGTGCCAATTAATGCACGCAATTGCGAAAATGAAATCGCAAAGAATGAGAAAAAGAAGGCCAAGTAAAATCGTGTAAATCGAGGAAACTTTCTTCGTAGTGCTGGGAAAATACAGCTACAAAAACTATTTTAGGTGGTATTTGGTGTGAAATGTTTATATGTATTCATTCCTGTCCTATATATCCTTTTTTTTATTTTTTATTTGCTTATTCCATTTTTCTTTTGCACGTGAAAATCTTACAAATTAAAATTAACTCTTTGGGAGAAATTGTTATTCTTTTTTTTTTTTTTTTTGGCAACAATAAAGTTTATAAAATTTAACAGAATAATGTCAGTTTATTCTGTATGAAAATAACGAACTTTTTCATTTATAATCAAATAGTTGAATAAATAAATGAAAATATTATTCTATATAGTATATAAATACAATTTTCATTTCTGCGTTTAAATAAATCTATATGCAAATATCTATACAAAGGCATTCATTAATTCATTCCTTTTGCTTTGATTTGACTTCAAAAAACCATACATACTTTCACATTTATGATATTTTTAGATGAGATGCTGTTGCTACGCAACGGTTAAAAGAAAAAATGAAATATAAGTAAATTCATAAAATAAAATGTTTTATATTATTCGAACACATGTATAAAATTCTATCATAAGTTATACACCTAATTTAAAAGCTCTGACAAATGTTTTGACAAAATTGCAAACTAATAAGAATAATTTAATACTCTTATTTAAAAATTTCAGCATCCAAAATTTACCATTTAAATCTATTATTCATATGAGCGATTTCTTTCAACAAATGAAAATTTGAAAATCGTCTGACTTCCCATAGAAAAGCATTATATCACAAAATAAAATGTTCTGTATATTCCGAACGAATGAACCAAATTTAACCCAAAACTATACAGCTAAATCCGGGGAGCTCATCAACATGCCCAGGGAATTTCAAGCCGATCGGATGATTTTTGCGGCAGTTATCGCGGAACAGACAGACAGACTAACGGAAACCAAAACTTTTCGTGTCTCCACAGTAAGCCTTCACTGACGTTTCGGCAATTACGTTAATTTTGTTGCAGGTACTATTAAAAGGCTATCACAAAAAATATTTTATCGCGCCAAATCGATGCAATTTATGCAATTAACAGTGGGCACGATAATGAATTATTTTCCAGTAGATTTATAGATCTCCAGATATGCATATTTTGGGGGGCTTTTAATATGTTATTGCTATCGCACGGATTAGGATGTTTAAACTAATGTTTAACCATGCTATAAGTGAAAAAAAAGTACAGTTAAAGGCATGTAAATCCTTTTTAACACTTTCCAACATGGATGAAAAGTATTTATGACTTCAGTTTTTCTATCTGTCGCCTGCCGTGTTTCTCTACGTGCTCTAACTCTCGTAAATATAGTCGGGATTACATGTAATTGATATACGTTATTGAGGTTTGCTAAAGTATGTTTCGTATTAAAAATGAAGAGTGTAGCATTCATAGCTTAATTACAGGGGCACTCAAAACTATTCCGTTACATTATAGTCTTTGGGAAAAATCGTCTGCGGTGTATTTTAATAATGTTTCACAATTTTAAACGTAATGAAATTTATATACTTTATTAAGGTGCACTAGAACCTGGTTACTATAAAATATGTTATGTGTAGCACTTACAGCATGCGTACAGGGAACTCAAAAGTATTCATAATATTACAATCTTTGGAGAAAATCCTTTTGTGGCGTTTTTTAATGATGTTACTCTGTTACAAAATAATAAAATTGATATGTATTTTTGAAACATTTTTGTAGTATATGGGGTGTAAAGCATATGTTTTTTTCAGGGTCACACAAAAGTGGTCGATTAAAATGTGGTCTACGGGGGAAAAAAAACTCTTCACAGCTTATTTTAACACATTAGCGACGGGAAACGAGAATTCTCGTTTTTATTCAGAATACATCATTGGCTAAGGGAGTGACTTCTACCTTACAGAAAAGACATTTATATTGTGTTGTCCATATTTTTTATAGATTGTAAGACATTATATATTACATCCGTACATTGAAAGATATTTACTGCTGCATAAACCTGAAAAACATATCTCAGAAACCAATTTCCGAGACACTTTCAGAATAGGGAGGAGCTTCTACTGTTTTTAAACCCAGATTTAATTAAATTGCCTGTCGTCAGTGTGTTAATTGTGTTGCACTAATTCAAACATTATGAAATTAAATTACATTACTGTGGTTGACTACAAGAAGCTTGAATATGATTTGTATCGTATTTATCGTTCATTTATAGGGTCACATAAAAAATTTCGGATACAGTTCTGGTCTATTAGGGATGATTGCTGAAGAGTATTTTCGATTATGGTGTGCGTTTTAACGTTAAGTAAATTTGTGCTTAATAAGTAGTGCTTAAATATTGTATAGACCATGTACAGGGATACACAAATGAATTCGTGAGTATAAATGAAAATGAGCGCGAATTGCTTCAGTGCTTTTTTTTTTTTTGAGTTATGTATTTCCCAGCCCAATTACATTTAGTATACTAACAAATGTTTGCAGAATTTAAATAGAATCATATACAGGACTCCGCAGAAACTGGATATATGGTGCACACTATGCATACTAATCCCAGGAAATGTGATATGAGCAGTTTTAAGAGGGTTTTTTCTATGTATTAAATTTAAATGTTATAGACGACGCGTAAAAATCTTCACGTAATATACAGGGCTGTAGAAAAGAATTCATGTACGTTTCCGTCTATTGGTAGAATTTACTAAAGGACATTAACACAATTAATTGATAATAACAAATGTAAATTAAATTACACTACGAAGGGGTTCAGGGGGGCAGAGACCCCCTGAAGAAATCTACTTTATTATCTAAAAATTACCAGAATGACTCATGACCAAACTCATGAGATTTTCAGAATACCATTGCATAACAAGGGGTTTAATTTAACGCTTCTAATGTCAGAACCCTTCGAAATATTTTTTCGTTTTATAAATGTTTATGTAATTTCAAAACTTTAAATTTCGTTTTTTGTAGAAAGATTAATATTACTCAAAGGGTGCTAAACACAATGAATTGTAGAGCTGACGTTGAGGCTCCTGATCTGCAGATTTACTAGTATATTTAACAGTGAATTAGAAAATTAAAAGTATTGTTTTGTGTGTAAAAATTCTTTACCAAATCAAAAATAATTTAAATTGAATTTTAAAACAAACCTTTTAAAGCCACATCAAGGCGTCACATAAATTTTCTATCGTATATTTTAAAACTCAGATTTTGAATTTATGAGAGATGTGAATGAAAAAGCATCAGTAAATAAAGTTTTATACATATTTTCATGTTGAACATCAAGGGTTTTTGTTTTGATACATACATACACACTTATCACATGTACTTGTACGTATGCATATGTATGTGTGTGTATATATCACTTCATACTAAACAATAAGTAGTAGATGGCATAAAAAATTTAAAAACAAATATTTCGCGTAAAATAATTGAATTATACTGCTTTATTTCCTTTTAAATTTAAAAGCATTTTTTTTTTAATCTTGACCTTCTAGAAAATATAAACTATTGATTTTCATTTATTTGTAATCTGATAATATCAATTTTTTATGGCGAAATCTAATTTGATTTTGAGTAGAGAAATATTAACACATTAATTTTTCTTTTTATCTATTTCATATATCTGATAAAAGAAATAAAAACAGTTAAACGATAACTTATAACAATGACTTACATTTTGTTTCAGAAATCATTCAATACATACATTATTATGATCAGTTATCACATTTATTATCTCTACCCATTATTTTCTTTACATCGGCTGATAAAATTGTCTGCAAACTGAAGATAGATTTTGAGGGCCGTACACTTTCTTAGCAAAATCCCAAATGAATGCTAAATGTACAAAATGGTTTCTGTAAAATGGACATTTTTATTTTCTGTGTTTATTGCTGCAATTATTTGTTGTATAACGGGAAAGGAATTAGATAGTCAGGACTATACGGGAAAATCAATACTCCAGAAATCTAATTCTAAGGAAGCTGAAGGTAATTTTTAAAAATAACTTGTGTAACACAGTCTTGTGAATAATAAAACATGAAACTGCCATGTAAATTATTACAAAATGTAAAGTTTTTAGCAACTTCTAAATTTTCAAGTTATTCATTGATCTGTTTTGTTGTTTTTTTACTTTGCAATTACTTTTTACATTGATTAGAAATTACAATAATGTGTCTGCATGTAAACGAGGATTGGTAATATTATATTCCTAATATTTCAAATCTTGTTAAAAATGTATTTATTAAAACTTTAAAATTTCATATAAAATGTATTAACTTTTAATGAAAAAAATTTTATGCGTCACTTACTTAAAGAAGGTGAAGCATGATTTAAATGAATCTATCTGTAGAACAATTTACGGTCTTGTTGATATGTTTTTGGTTATCGCGCGTATTTTTAAATTTAGGAATTAAATTACAAAACAATTTGGTAAACTGCTTTGTTATTATTTCAATTTACAATTACTTTTCAATGTGAGTTACAATAAAGTGTCTACAAGACAAAATGATTGGATTTTTTTTCTACATTAGTAAAAGGAATGAGTTTCTAAATAAAGAACTTTTGTTTTGTTTTCAGCAACGTTTATTCTGAGTTCGTCTAGCGTTAAAAATTTTTTTCACGTTTTTCTATTACGATTTTTAGAGTTTTATTGAATTTCATGTGATCTTTTGAAGGTCATGCCAGTTAAACAATAATTTACTGAAATTACAATAAACGCGTAAAAATTCCTTATTTTTGAAAATAATATATTTATGATGTACTTTATCAGTTTAATAACTAGGGGGCTCTGCCCCCTACGAGCTACGCTCGTCAACCCCCGTTCAGACACCGCAGACTCTAACAGCACGCTAATTTGATCGGCTTTAAAAAGATTTCGGAAGGTTGAATTATAATTTAAATCTGACAATTATAATCTGAAAAAATTTTCACCAAACTTTTCTTTCTCTTTTTAATATTCACGTAAAAATACTTCTGTTAGAAATGGAATATTATAATCATCTTAAAATATCAAATAAATGTCTCGCTCAATTTTTTAATTTAAACTGTTTTGCAATATTATTTTTTTTTTCATTTTACGTAATAAGTATAATGTGACGTAAATGTGACGTAAATTCTGCTATTTAACAGTTCTAACGCATGTTAATGAATTTATTATTTTACAATATTCTTTCTCTTTTAAAATTCAACGTGTAAATATAGTTTTTATGACGTAATTTTTAATGAGTTCCTGCTTTTTATATTTTCTGTTTATAATAGTCACATGTAAAATAAATTTTTAATTTGAAGCAAACATTATTGTTTGCGCTATTTATACAGTTTGCAACAGTTTAAATTAATACAATTTTCTAAAATATCTAAAAAATAGCACTCGAAATGCTGAAAATTTGAATTTAAATTAGAATTAAAACCTCAAAAAATGAGTCAAATTAAAAAACTAAATGCAGTCTGCACACCGGGAAATTTGGACGCATAAAATGATCCAAAAATGATTAAATTCCCATGTACAGTTTTTGCTCTTATAAAAGTTTTTTAATGGAACGATTTTGTCCAATTTTGGCATTAAATATCTCTTAAAATAATTCTTTGATTTGAAAACTGTCGTCATCAGTGTTTATCAAACATTTCTTTATAATACTACCGATTTTCATATTTTTGTATGCAACAGTTTTTTTTAATATTAACGAAGAAAGGCCATGCTTAATCATTCAAATTGGATGCCCATATACCAGGAATATCTACACAGATTTTCATTGGTCCATTTCCAAATCAAAACTTTTTTTTATATATAGACGGAAGTATAATAGAGTTTACAACACATATAGAAATTGCTTAATGCATGCTTTCTAAGTTTATGTCTGTCTAACATACGCTTAGCAGTGATGGAACAGCGGCGGAGAATTAATTGACACCATTAAATTTTATTAGTGTTCTTCGTCTTAATTCAGAATAAAATTCCTGATACTTTTTCAAAGCGAAGAATACTATTAAAATTTAATGGTGACAAACGCCCAACTGCTGTGCCACTATTCTGTCACTGGGCTTAGCTTTATCAATTACATCTATGATAATATTCATAATTTTTATGCATTTTCTAAGTTTCGGGGAAAAAATGGCTTTCAACAGATTTCCTAAAAGTAAAAACTGCGAATTAGTTTGTTTAAAATAAAATTTTCATAAGAAAGCTGAAATAAGATTGACATGTTATTATATCGTTTAGATACCGTAATTTACGGCATATAATCCGCGGATAAATCAATTATGTTTCTGCCCAGAAATTTACTTAATAACTGAAGTCAAATATTTACGTAAATTTAATAAGATACATTTTGTTATACTAAATTTCTGTTTCATCCGCGGTTTATACGCAGGAAATGACGGTAATTCCCATACAAATCTCTATTTGATTTATTTTCTCTAACTGTAAGAATTTTGTATAGCAATACTTCACATGTTTAAAACATGAACATGCAAGGAGTGAAGTTTTATTAATTTTGGGGTTTGATGATTTAATATGTTATTATGAGAGGATGATAAAATATCAGTTTAGCGTACTGCACACCCAGACTTTCATGTCTATAATTTTTTTTTAACTTTTCTGACTGTTCCTTGATATAATTGCACCGACAATCCTTTACTTAAAATTTTAAAATAGGTATTCTTCGAGTAGTCAATTTTTTTCGTAATATTGTTTTTGTTTTATTAGATCATGACATTTGTTAAGTTAGAAAATGACATTTGTTACATCATAATATTTTTACAAAATTTTAATGAATTTTCCATTTCGTTAAATTTATTAAACCTGAATTTACCGCCTAACATAAACATTTCATTTACCAGGACATATATCTAGCCAAAAATGTAATATTCAATCAACAAATAATATTCCAAAAGTAAGTAAGTACGAGTTATAAGCCTGAAATACGTCCACTAATAACCATATCACAATATATTTTCCAAACGGAAAAAGTCAAAACATATATTAAAATATTTATTTGCTTAAAAGACGTTACTAAAAATACATTAAAAGTAAATTAAAAACCTATATTCACATGTTTCAACTCTTTTACTGAGTAGTCATCAGAATGTATAACAGAAATTACAAATACAATGCATATGAAAAATGGAAAAAAATCATCGAATACAATCAAGTAAACATATAACGCGCCCTACATTTTCACATCGCTAGTGTTCCCTTTATGTTACGGCTCCGCAAGTTATCCAACCATTCAATCCATATATTCGGGATGCGAAAATCAGAAATCATTATATAGGTATGACCCAACGAAAATTCAATATGTTAATACTGCTTTATCCCGGCTGAATGAAATAGAGAGCATTAACATACTTTTTAACGAGAGTGAAATAATCTACAGGTCTAATTTTTATTTACAATTATTCATAAGAAATTCCATTGAAATTTAAGAGGTTCAGGAGTTTGTAATGATACATTATCTTTTCGTATCCCCGAATTTATGGGTTGAATGGTTGGACAAATTACGCCATCGCGACATAGAGAGAACACGAGCCATCGCGAAAATGTAGGGCGCGTTACATGATTACTTGTTTATTTTCGATGATTTTTTCCATTTTTCATGTGCATTTGTAATTTTCTGTTATACATTCTGACGAAGACTCAGAAAATGAGTTGAAACATGTAAATATAGATCTTTAATTTACTTTTAATGTGTTTTTATAACGTCTTTTAAGCAAATAAATATTTTAATATATGTTTTGACTTTTCTGTTTGGAATATATATTGTGATATAAATAATATTCCACATCATTTCTGCAGTCAGATGATTTTCAATCTCTAAACTTTAGATAGACGAACGAATTTCACCGCTAATTTGATAGACGGGCTTTGCTCTAATTACTTATAGAACATTTCAGTCGACCTAGTGGACTTTTTAAGAAAATAACGACAAACATGTAACACATTTATTAAAAATGTTAAGTATTTTTATTCATCTACGCAGAGTCGAAAGTGATTTTTAGGTATGTTCGTAGTTCTATAAATACGTAACATCTATAGTCGTCGCCTGGTTCGTCCGTCTGTCTCCATATAACAGAGCAAAAATACCCAAACGAATGGTTTGAAATTTAATATATATAATCGTTGCAGATTTTTGTCGAGTCATTTTAAATTTATGAAAATAAAATAAAATCTTAAAAAGATATTAATTAATAATTTTTTTTCTTCATTTTATTAAATCCTATCCTACGTAATTAATTCAATGATATCCCATGATAGGTAATGATTCTAGAGGTTTCCATGGTGATGACGTCCTATTTAAGATGTTGTCCTACTACTTCCGAATTACTTAATTCCGAATTACTTAATACCGAATTTCTTATTTCCGACTTACTTAATATATAAATCGTAATTAATTTTGTGATCATGCATTTTTGCATAAGAGTGCAACAGCTATTGCACCAAGATCTGATTGTTTATAGAACTAGTTACAGTACGAACTCACCTTATTTGCAACGTTTGACTTGCAATGGTTATTTTTTATATATATAATACATTTTTAAATATAGTCGACTATTACTTGAGTAGTACCTGCCCATGATACACATTTCCGGAAAATCGAAATATTTTAAAAGCTATTTCTAGTTGTAATTCTAACAAAATTTATTTTTGTTTTTTTTTTATTTTTTCGATGCCAAATGGATCAGCCATGAAATGGATATGAGGCTTACATTTAAGAAATATATGCTTGGTAAGAACGTTTATATAAATATTCGAGTTTTAATAGGATGAAATGACCAGAAAACAATCTAAGTAATAGCTAAATGACTAAAAAATTTTTATTTGAGATGCAGGTTCCTATTAAAGTGTGATTTATTTGAACGAAAGTTTAAAAAACATCGAATTTTAGATTCTCCAAATGGGGAAACGTTTTACAGTTTTATTTTCAGTGTGATTTCGCACAAACTGTTAACTTAGAACCTTTTAATTTAGGCTTAAGGATAAATTCTAAGTAACAAATGAGCATGAACAATGTGTTTTTATTAAATTTGATCTTTACAAAAATGTAAAGAGAATAAAAATCAATTACTTATCATGCCAATCTCAGATAGAACTTTTCTGAATAATTAGAGAAAAAGCAGGTACCAGTAATGACTATAATGAATTAAAATGACATTAATAAAAAAATATAGTTTCTAACTATGTAAGATAGTACTGCATGTTTAGCCTTTCGGCAGACAAAAATGAAGGTTAAATATGTTAAACCATTGATTTTCAATTTATTACTTAACGGTAATTTAATTTTAATTTTGATTCGAATTATACCTCTATTTTAACCCTTTATCTATTGAATTATGAATTCATGAAAATTTTATGTTCTAAAGCATTTTTAGTGAATTGTTTAAACTACATTAGAAGATTTACATAATCATTTAATAAATTTTAGAAGATTTTAGAAAGATTGAAGGATTTAGAAGGATTCATTAAATTTGAATTTATAGGGATTTTGTGCAATATTTATAACCCTACTCTTTTATTTTAACTGTTTTTCTTAGTATTTCGTAGAATTAGGGAATGTACAAATATAATGTTTATACAATAGAAATATAGAAATATTTCCTAATTGAAAAATCCCCCTCCACCCAATACCAAGAAAGCTGAAAAGATGCAAAGGCCAAAAAAATCATTCTTTAATTTTTTTTTCTTTTGTGTAACCCATAATGCTTTTGGAACAAGATAAATTAATGTATCTATAACTCATTCTAAACTGTATTACTATTAATCGATATATTAAAGGAATTTTATAACAAGTTATTTTAATGGTCTTATAAGTACCGTCAGTAGATAAAGTATTAAATAATATATAAATGTTTATTTCTAGAAAATACTTATACTCTGAGATGTATAAATGTCAGGTGCATGACAGATGATAAACATTGTTTCCAATTACGCTGCATTGTATTTGTGTTTTGGAAGATGTGGCAAAAAACGGTTTGGAATGAAGAGTTTTCATTAATTCAAGTCTCATGTTTACTTAATTCGACAAGGGCACACAAACACCGCTTTGCATATTTCAACAGCTACGCGTGCAAGGCCTTGCGTTTTGCTAGTAAGACATAAAGTATGGGTCTGCACCAAGACGCAAAACAAAGATAGTCTTTTATGTTAAAACAAAGATTAGCCATGACCAAAAAATGATGATTAATTCATCTTCAGCAGAGACAGAGCGAAAAAACATTTCTAGTTTAAATTACAATTTACAATGTACAATCGAAATTACAAAATCAAATACATAAGTATACAAAATGTATTACCACTTATAACCAATACATAATTATAAATAATGCAATGCAAAACATTTCTTGTCAAGAAACAATTTTTTCATTTATTTTCACATATACTGTGTAACATTTTCTTTAACCTAAACTGCTTCTCTGAAATTAACACAATTTAATTATAGTAATATTTATTTAATGTTTCTAAATTTACAGAATATATATTAATTTAAGGATTTTTTTATTATGATTTTAGGCAAAAAATGTGACACAGGTGCATGCGAAAAAAGGAATTGTAATTGCTGTCCTGGATATGAATATTACAATCCTTGGATTGGAACTGAAGGATGTCACAGTAAGTAAAATTAAATTGTTTGGGTTAAACAACTATTATATTACAGCTTATACAGAATAAGATAAAATTGAGATTTTTGAAAAATCATATGCTGAGCACTGAGCAGTCCACACCAAATTCATTTATCACTAGGCTTTATTATTCATATCAACGATACTATAAAACAATTGCGTGCCACACGCTCATCCAGCTCACAGCTGAAATTCAGTCAATTAGAATGTATAATATTAATGTAAATTTTAAAAATCTGAAACTCTCTAGGTTATTTTGACAGCATGTTAAAACATTTATTAAAATATTTCTTCTAACAGTATTATTTATATTAAAAAATTAACTAACTTTACTAGGAAATATGCTTATTTATCTACTACTGAGAAGACTTCAATTATTTACCCTATCCCTAAATCAGATACTAACCTTGATGATCCTACTAATTACCATTCTATATAATTAATCAGCTATCTCAAAACACCCAATAAAGGCTCGTTTTTATGACTGCATAAAACAAAATCACTTAATCATGCTGGAATTAAGTATTCTAATCAACATGATCTATATCGTATTCCCGAATTGCTTTGTGAGAACACTAATATGAAGTTTAGAACTACTGTCCTTTTAAAAATATTGTTCAGGGCTCTAATAATGTCTGGTATGAAGGCCTTTTGCAAATTAATTGAGCTTGGAAGTTTAGCTACACATTTGCACTTGATATACGTTACTGATCTTCCTTTTCGCTTCCGCGTTAACAAAATCTTCTGAACACTACACGTAATTTTACAAGTAACATTGCAATGCTACGAGTAATATTACTCGCCCATTGTTCCACATTGCTTAACATGTACTTTTACCACTTACACATAGACAAGCAGTGCATTCTTCTAACGATAGTTCTTTTTGTTCTTTACAACAGCACCCTTACACAAAAACATTTATAAACATACTGATGCTTTCATGACCTGGCATACACTCTAACGCATTAAAAATAATGAAAATAAAACTTCTGAAATATGCTTTTTCAGATCATTTTCCTGTTCCTCATAACATATCCCTTAACAATAATAAAATTTTAATTATGATTGTAGATACATAGGGAGATTTCTGGATAAACAGATGGCATTATTGATAAGGCATATTGAAACTTTGAGAAGAAAAAAATTGATGTCAACATCTCGTGATACTTTATTAAACAATTGTTTTATTTCTATAATGTATCATCTATAATGCATTTTTGCATCTGTAATACTTTTATATTTTAGATCTTATGACCGTTGCTTGTCTAGGGTTTTGCTCGTACATCCAGCTTCAATTTTCTAAATGAGTTACATAATAAAACAAATTCGTAAAAGTACACATTTTTACGATTTCTCTATAATTTTGCGATATTTAAGGATCTGAAAACTTGCTCTATAAAAATAAGTTAAAAGAACTGGGGAATAATTTGTAAAAAACTGTAAAAAATAATGTAAAAAATAAAAATATAAAATGAAATATTAGAGATGGTTTGCAATTTCTCGGTAATTATGCGATATTTAAGGATCCAAAAACTTACTTTATCAAAAACCTTTTTAAAAAATTAGGACTAATATTTATTAAAATATAAATATATTTCTAATGAAAAAAGTAATCAGCAAAATGTCCTATTATAAGATTTTTGATATCTCCAATAGAAAATTACCTATCCTGTATATAAAATCCTAATGAAACGAATTTATAACACGAATTTATGAAACGATTTTATGAAACGACTGATTGTGTTTGACAGCTATTTTTCATAAAGTATGGAACGTTCATCGGTGAAATGAACTCCAATTATACATATTGGTTCACAGGTATCAAAAGTGGTATCAAAATTTTAAACTTCAAATTAGTTTTCGAGATATTGATTTTTTTCTAATTTTAATGACATTTCTATAATTCTGACATTTATATTACTCCATTTTTGTGGAAAAAAGGGAGAAATAGGAAAAACCGAGGGATTGTTAGATTTCTTCTTTTTCGTCATTTTTGAATTTAAATTTAAATTTTCTTTCATTTCAATTGATAGTAAAGACAATATTGTGATTAAATTATGTTATGTTTTCAGGGATTTTTTTGTTTTCACATTCGATCATCCGGAATCAGTTTATTTTAGAAAACAAAAATCGTCTGTCACTTTCAAATTGAAAGACGTTAAAAATAAAAGTTTTTATTTTCTATTTTAAAGAGAAAATGACATCATAAATCTTAAAATGAGAAAGAAAATTTTTAAATAAAAATTAAATGATCACGTATTAAAAGAAGAAAATAAGGAAAGTTACGTCAAAATTTTTATACGTATATATTAAAAACGTACGAGAACGTTAAAATGATAAAACTATCACACGTGAAACGCATTTAAAAGTGATAATCATACGTCATATGTAAAATGAGCAAACTTTAAATATCGTAATAGTTAAAGAGCCTAAAATAATTAAATCATTGAAAGTGAAAAACTTTTAATGGTGAATATTAGGTGATATTTAAAAAAGCTCAAATAGTAATATTTCCCCGTGAATCTTAAAAGAGAAAAAAAAATTAATAATGACATGAGAAATGCATATAATAGGGACAATTACGTCATATAATAAAATGATACGTTCAAAACGATTTTCATTCCAGAGACTTTTAATCTGACGTCACATGGTATAAGAGTAGTGCGGCAAGCAAATTTGTTCATATATTAAATCACTTGGTGCAGCATACATACAGGTAAAATGTATGCGAATAATATTTTCGGTTTATTTTGTACGAATTACTATTCAATAAATACATATTAGAAAATTCGGATATTCTTATTAATTAATCCCCCCGCACTGCTGAAAACAATTCGAACGCCATGGCATTTTATATCATGTAATATGCCAGACAAAATTTTGGACTGTTAAGGATTAACTCTTTTAGTATATCATTTACAGTAGGTTTTGGAAAAGAACGAAAGAACAATATATAATATACTAAAATCAACCCTAAAAAGATAACAAAAATGTTATCGAAATCCGTCCAGTAGAAACTTTTAAAAATGCTAATCTTTCATAATCGGGATTGCCTGATTATAGAACATTCGCTTATATCTCTAAAATAATGCAATGCACAACGATATGTGTATAAGCTCATACTAAAACCTTTCATGAAAGAATATGCAAGCAAAAGTGCTAATTCCATTGAAATCCACTCAGTAGAACCTTAAAAATGCCAATCCTTCACAATAGGGTTCAGTGGATAAAGAACTTTCACGCAAAGTTCTATAACTAAGCAACGTAGAATGATATGTGTTATATACTAAAACCTTTCTTGAAAATTTATCTAACTACATATGCCAGTTTCCTCAAAATCCATTCAGCAGAACTCAAATTAAAAGAGTACCGATGCAAAATTCCTCTTTGCATTACATAAATATAGTAGATAGTAAAATATATTTTTCATAATCGCGTTAACGCACATGATTATAGAACTTTCAGAGATATAGTGAAGGGTACATATAGTTATATAGTCAGACGAACATGATTATGGAAGATTATACTTTTAGATGATTCTGCTTAATGGTTCTCGATGTAACTTGCACTATCAGTTAGATAATTTTTTTAGGCAGAGCTTTAGTGTATACTATACCGTTCTACGTTACTTAGCTATAGAGATGTGGGGGAAGTTCTATAATCAGTTGAACCCTATTATAAAAGATTAGAATTTTTAAAAAGTTCTACAGTCGGATTATCATGTGAATTGCATTACTATATAACTTTTCAGGAGGGGTTTTAGTATTTTGCATATTGTTCTACGTTGTTTGGTAAAAGAGGAATTGCGGAAAGTTCTATTATCATGTGAAATCGATTATGAAATATTAGATTTTTCAAAAAGTTCTAGGTGGCGTATATTCATGATACTTGCATTGGTGATTAGATAATGTTTATGAATGATTTAAATATATTGCATATCATTCCACGTTGCATAGTTATAGAGATATGGGCGAAAGTTCTATATTCAGATAAAACCGAATATGAAAAATTAGCCATTTAAAAAGATTTACTGGATGGATTTTGTTAGTCAGTTTGCTTGCATTGTTAGTTAAAGAATTTTTCAGGTATTGTTCTATTATATTGAATATTGTACTATCGTTCTTTTCCAAATCCTATTATAATTGATCGACTAAAAGAGTGCGATTTTAAAAACTGAAATTTTGTCAGTACATTAAAAAATATAATAACATAATGGCATTCAATCACAATGATTTAAATCACAAGGTCAAATTCACTGATACATTTCGTTTAATTCAAGAGTCGTTTGAATAAACCGAGCAGCGTAGCGGGCGAAGCCTGCTAGTAATCAAACAAAAACATACGTCAAACGAACAAGGATAATTTAGATCAAAATGATCAAAATTTAGCTAAAGCTATTAAAATAAAGATTATTTGAAGCAATTCATATAGTAACAACCTGATAAATGTTTTGAAAATAGCTTTAAAGAGAGTATTCTTGCTTGCTGAATATAACTTTTAAGTATTTGAGAAAGACAATCCACGCTATGAAGCTGCGTTAGCGAACGTATAAAAAGTTTTGTTTTTTATAATACCTGTGCATTTCAATCGTATTCGTTGAATATAATTTCAAAAATGCTGAATTAAATCGATTAATAATAATTAACTCAAAAAATAAAATACAAATAAATAAATAAAACAAAAGTACTTTAAAGTAGGGAAATTCATTAATATATATAGATGTTGAGATTTGTAATGGATAAAGACACTAGAATGTCTAAATATTATATTTTGAATATTATTTTGTTTAAAACTGTGAAGTAGTGGTTAGGTCAAAAAGAAATATAAAAATATTCAATTAACTAATTTTTAAAGTATAAGTTTACTACAGCCTGTGTAGAAAATATATTTTATTCATGCGGTCTTTCATAATCAATTTTGTACAATGGAGGGTAAAAAAAGTAAACAGTCCTACTAACTCTGCAACAACATATCATAGAAGAAAGTTATTAGGCCAAACGATTGGGAAAATACCTACTTTTAAATGATGTATATAAAATTGGCCTAAGGGACCATCTACGAAACAAAACAAACCCAAACATATATATATATATATATATATATATATATTTTATCAATAGCATTACCCACGTTTGACACCAAAAAAAAATTCTATACACTTTAATTATCGTCCAGGCAATAGAGACCTTATAGGCGCTTTACCTAGCAAAATTCATGGTAGTTCTGGAAAAAGGCTTACTGTATGTTTTTTGGGCCGCTGAATCCGAATTTTTAACTTTCCACCAAACTTTTCCCCGGCAACCACCCCACCCCCTAATTTCGGTAAAATGCCCCCCAAAAAAGGTTTTTATTAAAAAAATCATTTTTTTTAATTGTTTTAGGGAAAAAGTATTTAGAAATTCAGAAAGTAGACAAAATTTGCAACAAATTAAATATATGACATTATGACTTGAAGGGGAAGGGGGGATTTGCCTCGGAACATGCGCGCGGGGCTGCGTGAACTAAGTTGCGTAATTCCACTTAACCACTCACACGTTTACATTCGCCCTGAATTCGAAGTTTTTACTTCCCCCAAAATTCCGCCCCCCTCCCCCCGAAAGCCCCAAATAGTTGTTTTTAACTTAAATTTCTTATTGTTTTAGGGGAAAGCATTATGAAATTCAGAAACTAGACAAAATTTGCAACAAATAGGATATATGACATTATGACGTAGGATGAACGGGGAGAGGGAGGGCTGCCTCTGAACATGCACTGCGGCGCTACGTGAACTAAGTTATGAAGTCCAGGCAATAGGGGATTTTACCTGGAAAAATTAATACTAGTTCTGGATTTCGACTCACTTTATGTTTTTTGGGTTGCTGAATCCGAATTCGTAACTTCCCACCAAAATTTCACCCGGCAACCCCTCAAAAAATTGATTTTTTGGAAAAATTTGGTTTTTGAGAAAAGCGCGCGGGGAATGTTCCGAGACAGCCTCCTCTCTCCCCGTTTATCCAACATCATAATGTCATATATCCTATTTGTTGCAAATTTCGTCTAGTTTCTGAATTTTGTAATGCTTTTCCCCTAAAACAATGAGAAATTTAAGTTATAAACAACTATTTTGGGGGGTTCGGGGGGTTTGGGGGGTTTTGGGGGTAAATTAAAAATTCGGATTCAGCGACCCAAAAAACTTAAAGTAAACCTTATAAGGAAATTTGTCGCGTCATTTAAAAGTTTAAGAAATAGTTCAATTACAGGTGTATAGTTCAATTACAGGGAAAGTCAAAATTATTCCGTTACATTACTGGTATTGGGAAAAATAGTTTCAAATGCATTTAAATGATGTTACACCCTTTCGAACATAATTAAATTGATATGCATTTATGATGTACACTAAAATATATATTATGTTGAATATGAGGTGCAACTAATAGTTATTATTTATTAACAGGGTCACACAGTTAATTCCATTACTTAATGGTATAGGGGGAAACATTGTGTGCGGCGTTTTTTAATAATGTTAAACTATTTCACAGATAATGAAATTGATATACGTTGCTGAATTTTACTACAAGTTACTTACCGTATAATAGAAAGTGCATAGTATTTACAGGGACACTCAAAAGATTCCGGATGCTATACTGTATGTTAATGATGACTGTTTTAAGTGCATTTTTAGTTGTGATATGAGTTTTTAGGTTTAACTAAATTTTTACATATTACGTTGTGCATATAACTGCTGTAGATCATGGACAGGGCTACACAAAATAATTTATAAGGGTATGAACTAAAATAGCTTATAGGTGGTTTTTAAATGAGATATGCATTTTTATGCCGAAAAACATTTGCTATACTAAGATATTTTGTATAATATAGATAAAATGATATACATGGCCACTCAAAGAAGTGTATACATGGGCGTCGACGGATGATAATCTCTGGAAGTGTGATATAATTAGTTTTGAGCCATGTTTTACTCTTATATAAATTTTATCATATGTTAATGATGATTGTTGTAAGTGCATTTTTAGTTGTGATATGAGTTTTTAGGTTTAACTAAATTTTTACATATTACGTTGTGCATATAACTGCTGTAGATCATGGACAGGGCTACACAAAAGAATTTATAAGGGTATGAACTAAAATAGCTTATAGGTGGTTTTTAAATGATATATGCATTTTTATGCCGAAAAACATTTGCTATACTAAGATATTTTGTATAATATAGATAAAATGATATACATGGCCACTCAAAAAAGTGTATACATGGGCGTCGACGGATGATAATCTCTGGAAGTGTGATATAATTAGTTTTGAGCCATGTTTTACTCTTATATAAATTTTATCTAAATAGTTGCCTGTAAATAAAGAAAGTAGTAAAATACAGGGCTGTACAAAAATATTCAAATATGTTTCAGTCTATTGGTATAAATTGCTCAAAATGAAATTTCAACGTATTATGCGTTTATAACACTTTCCAACATATTTGAAATATGTTTATGTATTCGGTTCCGTCTGTCTGTCTGTACGAACTATAACACTTTAATATAGTTGGGTTAATCTGTAATTGATATATGTTATTGAGATTTATTATGAAATGTCCGGTACTGAAAGTAAAGTGTGTAGATTTCATAGTTTATTTACAGGGGCACTCAAAAATATTTGAATACATTTTGTTTTGTGAGGAAATATTATAATTATATAAATACTTAGCACCTATAGCAATCGTCTGGTCTGTCCGCCTGTTCTCATATAACAGCGCAAAAACTACCCCACCGTAAGGTTTGAAATTTAATATATATAATCATTTCAGAATTTTGTCGAATCAGTTTTATGAAAATCGAAACAAAACTTAAAAAGATATTAATAAAAATTTTCTTCATTCTATTAAACCATATCCTAATTCGATGATATCCCATGATAGATAATGATTCTATGTTGCCATGTTCATGACGTTCTGTTTAAGATGCAGTCCTATTATTTCCGTATTACTGAATTTAATATATAGAATCGTAATAAATCTTATATTCATCCATCTTTACATAGGAGTGTAACAGCTATTGCACCAAGATTTGAATATTTATAAAATTTGTTGTAGTACGAACGCACCTTATTTGCCATGTTTGTCATACAATTTCCGAATTGTTTTCAAATTATGCTTTTCTGTAAATCATAGACGACTCCTTAAACCACCATCTTGATGTTTTTAAAGCATAATTTGAAAACTACCTGGATGAAAAATTTTAAATTTTGGATTTTTGTAAAACAAGGCATAATAAATATAAATCCATCAAAAAAATTGTAGTTTGTAATTCATATATATTTTTTCGAATATTAATTTCACAGTTCATAAATTATATTATAAAATTATAAAGATTACAAATTCAATGTATTTTTATGTATTAAATGTTTGAGTTTTTTAGTATTATAATCACCCGAAAGATTAGAATATTGGGCTCGTAACTTTAGGAGATATTAATAACAGTATGAAAATGTAATTTAACAACAGAATCTCTAAATTGTGAATGTTTATAATT
Organism: Maratus speciosus; assembly: GCA_963932465.1. Classification (NCBI taxonomy): domain Eukaryota; kingdom Metazoa; phylum Arthropoda; class Arachnida; order Araneae; family Salticidae; genus Maratus; species Maratus speciosus. Next base: position 739,594 of record CAWVRF010000020.1, on the reverse strand, counting down.
TAAAAAGTTATCATCCAAATGATTTGAAATTTCGTATCTAGGCATAGTTTGAACCAAAGATTTAAAATATACTGTCAAAATTGTGTGTAGCGATTGAAAAAATAAATTTTGGCTTTTATTTGTAGAAGGCCATTAAGCAAATTTTATATGCATCATGTAAAAGTAGACTTTATTTTCAATAATTTGTTACCAGTAACATTTTTCTACTATAATTTGTTGCAGGGTTAGTAGGGGGTGTTTACCTTTTTTACAGAGCTTTACAAAAGATTGGGTATTCAAAAATTAGTAAATTACTTCTTAATAAAATCATATCTTTTCAATAAGTACATATATGCTTGTAAATAAATCATGAAACAAGATACGTTTAAATGTTTTATAACACAGTCGAAGACGAATTTTTTAGAATTACACAGGCAAATTAATACAAAGACGACGTTTTCCTGAGATATCAAAGTTTCATGAAAAATGATGCTTAAAGAATTACATTTTTTAAATGCTTAATTTAATAATATAAAAGAAATGTGCATTATAACATAGCTTAGAAACTATTCCCATTAAAACTTGCATGTTGTGCCCATCATAAAACTTTCTTCTATATAAATTACGTCAATTAAATCATTTAAATTGCACAAGAAATTACATCAATTTAGCGCCGATTCATATCAAAGTGTGACTGAATTTGAAGTTTGATAAAAATTCGTGCCTTAGTTCTTGAGATAGAGTTATAGCGGAAATTCTGCAAAATGTAGTATAGCAGCGCCACCTGTTGGACGATTTACACCAAAACATAAACAGCACTAATTGATATCAAGGTATACCTCAATCTGAAGTTTGATGAAAATTCGTGCATTAGTTATTGAGATAGAGCTATAGTGGAAAGTCTGAAAAATGCAGCATAGCAGCGTCATCTGTTTAGTGATTTGCACCAAAACATAAACAGCACTAACTCATATCAAGGTTTACCTGAATCTGAAGTTCGTTGAAAACCCAAGCATTAGTTCTTGAAATAGAGATATTGCGGAAATCGCGAAAAGCAGCATAGAAGCGCCACCTGGTGAGAGATTTACACCAAAATTTATAAAATGGAATTTCATGTCAAGAACTAACTGATTCTGAAGTTTGATGAAAATTCGTGCGTTAGTTCTTGAGATACAGCTATAGTGGAAATTCTGAAAAATGCAGTATAGCAGCGCCACCTGTTGAGTGATTTACTCCAAAATCTATAAAATGTCAATTCATGTCAAGGACTATCTGATTCTGAAGTTTGATGAAAATTCGTGCATTAGCTCTTGAGATACAGCTATAGTGGAAATTCCGAAAAATTCAGCATATCAGCACCACCTGTTAAGCGATTTGCACCAAAACATAAACAACACTAATTCATATCAAGGTATACCTGAATCTGAAGTTTGATGAAAATCCAAGCATTAGTTCTTGAGATAGAGCTATTGTGGAAATCGTAAATAATGCGGTGTAGCAACGCCACCTGTTGAGCGATTTACACCAAAATGTATAAAACTTCAATTCATGTCAAGGAATAATTGAATCTGAAGTTTGATGAAAATCCGTGCATTAGTTCTGGAGATTGAGCTATTGCGGTCTCATGAAAAATGCTGCATAGCAGCGCCACCTGTTGAGCGATTTACACCAAAAGCTAATCACGACCAGTTTATATCAAGGTCTAATTGAATCTGAAGTTTTGTGAAATTCCGTGCATTAGTTCTTGAGATAGAGTGCCCACAAAATTTTTGTCACATACAGACTCACAGAGTGACAGACAGACTCACAGACAGACATTTTCTAAAAACCATCAAATCGTGTTCAGGACATTCTAAAACGTATAAATCCGTCGAAAACCGAAAGTCGAAAATTTTCACGAACCCAATACTTTCTTCTTGTAAAATAGAAGAAAGTAATAATATGATGGAAGCTTACAATTTTTAGTGCATGACACACTTTTGTAAAGCAACTCTGTGTATTTGAAGATCAATATGTTCATTCAAATTTAAAAATTAAAAGAAAAAGGTTTTTTTTTTAAAAAAACATGCATTCATCAAAATTTCCAAAAATGTAGAAAATATATAAATATACATATACTATATATATTTTTTAAATGCATTAAAAAGTAATAAATAACTTTTGGGCTAGAAAAGGAAATTATTTTAATTTCTCATGTCGAAAAGAAAAAAAAAACTAGAAAACAGGAATTCTGCTTTTTCAGAATTTATATACATAATACAAAACATAATTCAGTTTTAAGTGTTAAAATTTACGCTTCATTATATATATATATATAACAACGTCATGTGCATTCACTGAAGAATTCCAAATTTACGATTTATACAAAAACATCTACAGAAAAGTATGCATATGACGTCACTATCGCAGAATAATAGACACAACCGAGCAAAAAGCGATGTCGTCACTCAAGAAACTCGACAAAACACTGAGTATCTAATGATTCATATACCTTCATTTGTTTGTAACATTTATATGGATACTGAAAATGAAATATAGTTTATAATTACTCCATGTTTTATCAGAAATTGTTCATTTATATGTTTTCAAAATTCGGAAAATGTTATTACACATGGATTAATAACATTCCATTCTTTCATCTTTTGGATAGGTATTCAGTAAATGCGACGAAAATAAGTTACAGAAATATTCTTCAAAATACATTTTCATAGCAAAAGATATTCTTGGCATATCACGTAAATTAATTACATTTTTTTCAGTTTTTAAAATCAATGCAGTGCTTGATGTAGGTCTCCCCCAGATTTTCCAGTGTTTCCTGTCTAGTGTTTATTCAATCTAATTAACATTTGCCAATTTTCTGATTTCGTCACTCCATCTTACATAAAATCGTCTTCTTGGTCGTTTTACATCTTAGTGGAATATGGTGTTTGTTCTCCATCTATTGTCTTGTGATGTGCCCAGCCCATTTCCATTTTAGCCGCTTTATTCTTCCAATGATGTCAAAAACCGTCGTCTGACTTCTTATCCAGGTTATTCTCTTTCTGTCTCTTCTAATTGTGCCTAGCACACATCTTTCCATACTTTGCTGTGTTGTCTTTTAATCTTTGTACCACCGTTTTCTTAGTGTCCCTGTTTCTGCTCCACAAGTTAGTGCAGGGAAAACACGTCGGTTAAACACCTTACTTTTCAAACAAAGATGCATGTTACTCTTAATATTGTTCTTTCCGAAAGCACTCCATCCATTTCCTATTCTTCTATTGATTTAATTCGTGAAATTGCTATCCGATGATATTTCCTGTTCAAGGTACACATAGCTTTGCACTTTCTTAATCTCAGTGTTGATGTAGTCGATTTTTTTTTTTTTTTTTATGCAAATGAATTGAACATCACCTTAGTCTTTTTTAAATTTATTTAAAGCCCACACTAAAGCTAGCTTCTGCCAAATCTTTTAGCATATTTTCCAATTCATCAGAGCCATGACTGAAAATTAAAATGCAGCCAGCGACCCGGATGACTTAAATATTCACCATTTATTTTAATCACTCTGTTTTCCCAATCCAGCTTCCAAAAAAATATTTTCTAAGACGGCACTTAAAAGCTTAGGCGAAATGGTGTCTCCTTATCTTATCACTCTTCCAAATTTGATCTTCGCTTTTTAGCTCACAGGCTATCAAAGCCTGAGAGCTAATGTGCCCGCCCGTTCTGTATGTATGTATGTACGTATGTATGTATGTATGTACGTAACGCGATAACTCTTGATAGAAACATCCGATTTGCTTCAAAATTTTTTTCTAGGTTCATTGTGATAAGGCGCTTCCCTGATTAGGTTTGGGAGTTCATTGGTTAAGGATAAAGGGGGAAAAACGGGGTTAGTCCAACCCCTTAATTCAGATAAATGGGATTTTCATGCAGAATCATTCGATTTGCTCCGAATTTGGTATACCGGTTTATTATGTTAAGGAACTTCCCTGATTAGTTTTTGGCGTTCATTGGTTAAGGATAAAGGGGGAAAAGGGGGGTTAGTCCACCCCCTTAATTCAGATAAATGGGTTTTCTTTGCAGAATCATTCGATTTGCTCCGAATTTGGTATACCGGTTTATTATGTTAAGGAACTTCCCTGATTAGTTTTGGGGGTTCATTGGTTAAGGATAAAGGGGGAAAAGGGGGTTTAGTCCACCCCCTTAATTAAGATAAATGGGTTTTTCATGCAGAATCATCCGATTTGCTCCGAATTTTGTATACCGGTTTATTATGTTAAGGAACTTCCCTGATTAGTTTTGGGGGTTCATTGGTTAAGGATAAAGGGGGAAAAGGGCAGTTAGTCCACCCCATTAATTCAGATAAATGGGTTTTTCATGAAGAATCATTCGATTTGCTCCGAATTTGGTATACCGGTTTATTATGTTAAGGAACTTCCCCGATTAGTTTTGGGAGTTCATTGGTTAAGGATAAAGGGGGAAAAACGGGGTTAGTCCACCCCCCTTAATTCAGATAAATGGATTTTTCATGCAGAATCATTCGATTTGCTCCGAATTTGGTATACCGGTTTATTATGTTAAGGAACTTCCCTGATTAGTTTTGGGGGTTCATTGGTTAATTATAAAGGGGGAAAAGGATGGTTAGTCCACCCCTTTTAATTCAGATAAATGGGTTTTTCATGCAGAATCATTCGATTTGCTCCGAATTTGGTATACCGGTTTATTATGTTAAGGAACTTCCCTGATTAGTTTTGTGGGTTCACTGGTTAAGGATAAAGGGGGAAAAGGGAGGTTAGCCCGCCCCTCTTAATTTAGATAAATGCGTTTTTCATGCAGTATGATTCGATTTGCTCCGAAGTTGGTATACCGGTTTATTGTGTTAAGGAACTTCCCTGATTAGTTTTGGGGGTTCATTGGTTAAGGATAAAGGGGGAAGGGGGGCTAGTCCACCCCCTTAATTTATATAAACTGGCTTTTCATGCAGAATTATTCGCTTTGCTCCAAATTTGGTATACCGGTTTATTATGCTAAGGAGCTTAACTGATTCGTTTTGGGGATTCATTGGTTAAGGATAAAGGGGGGCTAGTCCACCCCCTTAATTTAGATAAATGTTTTTTTTTTTTGCAGGATTATTCGATTTGCTCCAAATTCGGTATACCGGTTTATTATGATAAGGAGCTTCCCTGATTAGATTTGGAGGTTCAGTGGTTAAGTATAAAGGGGGAAACGGGGGCTAATTCCCCTTCACTTTTTTTTGAGGGTCATTATTCTTTAAAATAAGGGTATAATATGCAATTAGTGTGAATAGCCTGTGAGATCAATGCCATCAGTTTAGCTGGGCACTTTTCTTTTTTATTCTTTATCCAAAAGAATGGTTATTATTGCTTTCTTGCAAATCTTCTTTATGATATTGATGTGAGGTTTGCCTATACCAATGTACTCTACCTATGATCTCTACCTATGATCTACCAATGTACTCTACCTACTTGAGATCTTATTACTGCTGATGTGTAGGCCAAATCAAAAGCTTTTTCATAATCAATAAAACGGGGCTAGTCACCCCTTAATTTAGATAAATGGGTTTTTCATACAGAATTATTTGATTTGCTTCAAATTTGATATACCAGTTTATTCCGATATGGCTTCCTTCATTTGATTTGGAGGTTCATTGTTTAAGTATAAAAGGGGGGAAGTGACCCCTCCCCGTAATTTAGATAAGTGGTTTTTCATGCAGAATTATCTAATTTAGTTTTTTTTTTTTTTTTTTTTCTAGGTTTATTCTGATAAGAATCTTTTCTGATTAGATTTGAAGGTTCATTGGTTCAGCATAAAGGGAGAAATGGGGGAGCTAATACCCCCTTAATTTAGCGAAATGGTTTTTTTCATGCAGAATTATCTGATTTGCTTCAAATTTGGTGTACCAGTTTATTATGCTAAGGAGCTTCCCTGATTAGATTTAGAGGTTCTTTGGTTAAGTATAAAGAGGGGAAACGGGGGCTAATCCCTTCATTTATTTTTCGAGGGGCATTATTCTTTGAAATAAGAGTATAATATACAATTAGTGTGAATAACCTGTGAGCTCAATGCCATCAGTTTAACTGGGCTATTTCCTTTTTATTAGCTCATAGGCTATCACAGCCTGAGAGCTAATGTGCCTGCAGATTCTGTATGTATGTATGTGCGTAACGCGATAACTCTTGATAAAAACATCTGATTTGCTTCAATTTTTTTTTCTAGGTTCATTCTAATAAGGCGATTCCCTGATTAGTTTTATGCGTTTATTGGTTAAGTATAACTCTGATAAATGAATTACACATTCAAGAATTTGCTTAGAAAGAATTTGGGTCCTTTAAAGGACATTCACAAAATTTTTCATCTCAAAACAGGACCCTTCACAAAAAGTTTCACCTTCAAACAGGACTCTTCACATAATTCTTTGTCTTAAAAATAGACCTTTCACAAACTTTTTCCCTCTCCCAAGTAATCTTAAAATAATAATAATAATAACAGTAGTTACTTTTACAGGTATAATGAAAATATGTGTATTTTACATGCATATATCTTCTTAAAAATGTACATACAAGAACCTGAATATAAAAATCATTTTAAATCCACAAAATCATGCGACTAGAATTTTCACAAATATTAAAAGTTTTCCACTATTTCACAAAAACAGGATCCAGTGTCAAAAGTCTGGACAGACCCCTGACATTGAGTCATAACAGTGATTGTTGTCTCATGACAGTAGTTTTTTTATTTAATTTTTCAAACGAACATTTTGCGTTTTACGCGATTGCTACACTCTAAAACTGTGAGGAGAGAAAAGTTTACTATTTGAAAGAGTGACAGGCCTTTTTCACTCTTTTTGGAGTGAATTTTATAAAAATACAGTCTTTAAAGGGTGGAATTTTCCATTCCCTAGAAAGGAGTAAAATATTTCGACAGTGAAATATGTCACTCCGTTGTCGAAAGTGAAATATCTCACTCCGCTGATGAGTGTGGAAAGCCTCGCATTATACACTTTTAAAATAATTTCCGTTCAACTTTGAAACTCCATTTCATAATGTAACTTTGGAAATTACATACTAAAATGCATTCCTTTTCAAGAGTGAATATTCCCTCCTCTGAAAGAGTGACTATTCACTCTAAGCAGGAGTGAGTATTGTATGGGTATTAATAATCAGTCAATCAGAACAGTCTTGTGTATGACGCATTAATAGGGATAAATAAGGATTCCAAATAAGGTTTAAAAAATGAATGTAGTTTAGAATAAAAGAAAAAAAAAAGGAGGGTTAAAAGTATTTTGTGTATAATTAAAACTTTTGAAACTGTATAATTAAAAGTAAATTTGTGAAAATCATTCTCTATCATTTATTAAGGCTTCGGGAAACGCATAAGATTGGCAGGCGTTCGTATTCGAATAATCGAATGGCGTTATACATTTCTTGATAAATGTAATATATTTTTGAGAAAATACTGTCAAAGTTAGCGTCTTGAATCGAATTTGCGGAAGCGACATTACGAGAAAGGAGAAGAACCTGCAGCCACGTGACAAGAATCTCTTATTTCTCGACAAGTAATTTATTTATCAAAAATGGAAAATGCTATTCGATTCCAAATCCCTTCAATATTCAGGCTTGTCAATTTTATGTTTTTATAGTTAAAAATGAGTCAGAAAATGTGTGAAGTTTCGCATTGTTTAGCAATGAATTTGAGAACCACCTTAAGGCTGTTCTCAACTGCTCTGCTCCATTTTGACACATTTACAAATTCATTTTTTAATGGAAGGATAGAAAATCGGAAAGCCTGACCACGGAAACGGTTTGGAATTGAACTGTAATTTCCATTTTTGGATATATCAATTACCTATTGAGTTATAAGCGATTTTGATCACGTGACAAACGCGTTTTTCATCCTTTTTTGAGTGGGTTTTCTGCTTTCGCGCGGAAACTCGTTTCAAAACACCCACTTTGACATTATTTTCTGAAAGATCTATTGCGTTTGCGAAAAAACGGAGAAAAGAGCTCGATGACATAGTTATTGAACAATAACTATTATTCGTTTCATGCATTTCCGAACAAAAATAAATTAAAACTTATGTCAGAAAGTTGCCCTTTTGGATTTGAGAACAGGGTATATTTTCAAAGATTATGTTAACAGAAGTTCATTATTGCTATTAATATTTTTACAAAACATATTGTCTGCATACACATGCTTGAGACCAATTGAGACCAGTTCCGGCGCGCGTCGACTATTTAGAAAAAATGCAAGTCTGATCTCGGCCCGGCACGAGTCTTCTGAAAAAAAAATTAAGCCGGTGTCAGACACCATGTAACTGTCCGATGCCGATCTCTACGCTGGACATGTTACATTTCTGTTTTGAGGTTGTCAAACTAGCATCGGCTCGTGACGCACATCTGTACTTATTCTCGCGAAATTCATATTAATTGAAAATAGCTCATGTTTTATGAGCTTCGTTTAAACTTCTGTATTGAGCCGATAGGCCGTCTACATTTTTTTGAATGCCTGGCCCGTTTGAAAATTTGCCTCCATTTCGCCGGGCCGGGTACGGGCACGTGCAGACCTCTACATTAACCGCGTAAAAATCTAAGTTTTGTAAAAATTCAGTCGGGCCAATTAAGTTTTTGTACGGAGCGAGCCGAACTTTTAACTTTTATATCGGGACGGGATCGGGCTTCGATTTTAGTTTTTATATCCAGCCTGGATATGGCAACGAATTTTTGTACTGTTCGAGCCGAACTTTTAGCTTTTATAAAGGGTTAGTTCTGGACAATAAGTTTTTTGTCCAGGCTTTTTGTACCGGGCAAGAAAGAAAAATTCTATGGGTGGGGGTGGATCAAAATTTACAGGCCCGAGCCGAGAAATTGCCTTTAGTGCAGTCTTCAAGATTGTGTGTATTTAAAAGTATATTGTGAAATAAATTAAAATAATTTTTTGTGGTTCTATTTTTTAAAATTTGGGGTAAGATCGTAAAAGACGCCCTCACACTAGTCCTGAAAAGGACTTTTTTTAAGCCCTGAAAAGGGCTGGTTTAATACAGAATATCTTAATTATACACCTGGGTACGATAGGCTGATGTACCATATCAGTTCATCGAATGGATGTATATTTTCCAGTCTACATTTTCGGCGGAATAAAAATTCCATCATTCGGTCTCCCAACTTTTCGTGTGCATGGATGCCGTTTTTTCTTAGAGTTTCTTTCAGTGAACGCCATGAAGCTTCAATCGTTTGGGTATGCGCTTCTGTAACAGGGTCAACAAAATTTTGGGAATGATTTACAGGAAAATGGAAATAACCCGAACGACTGAGCGCAGAATAGGCTTTCCATTTATCAGTATGAATAGTCGTTCCCTGTTCAACATGTTTTTCTATTAGCGGCAGAAGTGTATCGGCATCTCTCTTGTTATTTGGACAAATTTCTAAGCGAAAACGCTCGCTTCGATCCTCTTTCGATGATTACCTAAAATCCATGTACCATCTCTAATTCTACCTACATGATTTTTTCGTTGCCCAAATTTTGTTTCGTCCACTTCAATAACTTTATTCACGCCACCAAGTTTCCCTTCGGTACTCTGTTCCTCTAGCATTCTTTCCGAAATTACTCCTCGTAATAATTCTAGCCAGTAGCTTACAGTGCTACGTGACGTTATATCATACTGAGAAATCATCTCCAAGCACTTTTCGAAAGGCAAATTGTGAGCAAATGAAAAAATGAGCGTCATTAGTCGATGAGGAGAAATAATAGTATTTTGGAAAAGTGTCCCTGCTACTCGAGAAACTTGTTGTACTTTACCACTCGGATGTCTTGTTACCTTTTTGCATCTGAAGGTTCCAAATCCATATTTGTCAATAACTATAAGAGACATTTGATTTCCACAAATGTCACAATTTCTACTTTGTGGCATAAGGCCCTGCGATATCAACCACTCAAAAAGCCTATCGTTATTCCCACCGAGCTCAACTACTTCGGTATAAAATCTTTCAAATGACCAAATATTTGGTCTACTAGCAACAGCCATAGCGATTCAATATGCAATGAAAAAATCAGGAAGAAGTACCGAAGGCGTTTGATAAGAAATAAACAGTGCTTCGTCTTTAAAAATACCCATACATGTGGCATAATAAACGAAACTTTGTCATTGGCTATGACACACCTTATAACCCCTCCAATGGTCGAGTTTTTAAAACTTTAGCTTAATGATTATTGGACAAATATAATTTTTGTGGGAGTGTTTTTGAAATTTCAGGTCATCATCCTGATAACGCTATGAGGGAAGGGCACCATGAGAACTTTTTAAAGATAAATTTTCTTGAAAATTTATTTATTTATTTAATTGGGAGACTTTTAAACGAAACATCTTCCAAATTGGATCCTCTTTCAAATCTGCCTACTCCATTTTCAGCGAAGATTGAGCTTGTGTTGTTAATGACTTCACAGTTTTACCTATTTTTTTAACATCTGGAGGAGCAATAAAGAAAATAAGAAAAATTTACAAGCAAAGCAAGACATTAGAAGTTACAAAAATCTTAATGGGCAAATTTTGAAAACACACTATTTAGAAATCATCATTTAAGCAGACATCTTTAGACATTTATCTCAAACATCCCAATGACGTTTGCATGTGATAGATAAGCAAGTGAAAATTAATGACGTTTTAGCGATTGACATTTTCTTGGGATCGTTTAAAATTGCCTTGATCAGATGCAGATGTACGACAAACGATTTATTCTTGATTAGTCCCACGGTTCCTCCCTAAAGGGTCACAAGACGTCAACCGCAATACTGGAACCTCGAACAACAGGAAAAACTAATCGCTAAAAATAATCCATGAAAACATTTCTCCACCACAAAAACCCCTAGGTGGCTAATTACAACTGTTTAACGATGTCTGGATGACACGAGACGAGAGAGAAAATAGTTTGTTATCAATTATTTATATTTCTCAAAACTGGAAATATTCTTTCAAATTTTAAATATTCAGAGTGAAAAAAACGCGTTACAAGTTTTTTTTTTTTTTTTTTTTTTTTTTTTTTTTTTTTTTTTTTTATCATGCGTCCAAGCATATTTCTTTTATACAAATACAAAAATGCATAATTTAAATGCTTGTATTTTATGCACTTTATTTCAAAGATAGATCAGAAATTGGTGTAATTTTCTGATAATTATTAATCAATTAATAAAAAACTTCTTTGCTAAAATAATTCAAAAATACTTGTACCTCGTATAAGATACTTTATGTCTTACTAAAAGTGGTGAAAATTCCGTCAACAAAAAAATATATATGTTACTATGTAATAAGTTTTAAATAAATATATAACATTCGTGAAGATAAAAAGGGCAAAAGGAATTTAAATATGTAATTGGATACTTCTGGACACGGCAGGGAGGGGGGGGGGAGACGACGAAAGAACAATGCACGAAACTCATATCTTCATAGTATGTTTTATTAATTCGTTACAGGAAGTGAAAATGATTTTTTATATTTTTAATTTTATCTAGCATAGTATATAAATACGACAAATTTTCGTTATTTCTTATGATTACAAAGTTGCTTCTCTGAAAATATTAGTATGTGTTCCAGCAATTTGGATGCCATATTTAGACTTATGAATACCATATCTAATAGTTTACATTGCAGGAAAGAATTTTTTTTTTTTAAATCTTTCTTTCAAACTTTACTAAGCGATCACATATTTAACATTACAGCATTGAATAGCATTTATCGATTTTCACTTAATTTATAACAATAATAATAAGCAATTGATATTTTAGCGATCTTCATCGGACGATCGGACTATCATTGCTGGAAATTCGATTCAAAACACCAACTTTAAAAGAATTTTTCAAAAGATCTTGCTTTAAACAAAAAATTGCTGAATTCATTTTCAATGGAAAACTAAAATATTTGCAGTTGATATTATTCAGAAACTATGAAATCAAAAAAGTTTTCCATTTTTTCATAAAGGCAAAAGAACTTTTATAAAAAACCGAGAAAGTTGGCGTTTTGAACCAGATTTCTTGATAATGCCCATGATAGGTGTGTACGGCACGGGTTATCAAATGCTTTCAATTTAGATCTCATAAATTTACGAAAAAAAAAAAAAAGAAAAATTCCATTCTATTTTATATCATTTTTAAGCGTGTCTGCAGATTTCTCACTTTTCGTATGAAAATCAGTCCGCAAATGCGTCTGAGATATCCGCATTATTTACTGTAAAAAAAAAAAAAAAAAATATATATATATTTTGTTGAGAACCGTCTGAAAAATATTCTCGAGTATTAATGCTAATAATGACGCTCACCGACGTGAATTTTTGATACAGTCAGGGAGTCTTTTTTTTACACACAAATAAGGAATTTAGACTCATTACTATTCGGCTAATTTGGAATCTATCGAGAATTCGGAGACGCAACATATTAGAATAATGTGACCAAATTCTAAATAAAGAAATAATAAGACCTCAAGAATATTAGTTTTACAGCAATAAATAAAACCCCGCATTTATAACACTTTCCAACATAGTTGAAAAGTGTTTATAATTTTGGATTGTCTGTCCGTGCTCTAACTTGCGTAAATAGAGTCCGATTGCCAAGCAGGGCTTAATTTGTGCCGGAGCCCACCGAAGCCCGGCTCCGGTACTTCTCTGTTTTCAGTAAATATTTAAATACTGGTCGGAATTTACCGGAGCTCATAAATATAGGGCTCTGGAGCCCAGAGCAATAACGTTTCCCAAAAACCGAAGCCTAAAGTACCCTTTTCCCCTCCTTTCCATCTCCAAGCTTTTGCTTTTTTTTTTTTTGTTGTTACCAAAACACTTATGTGACGTAATGTGTTGCGCACGTAGGAGATGGAGATAAAACGGATTCAATTTTTATATCCGTTTTTGGGCTTTTACTGACTCGAGCTCAATCTGTATTACAATTAAAATTTTATTTATTCATGTATAGGAAAAAAAAATCATCCTTTACAATTACGTATTATATTCTATTTAAAATCATTTTAATGCTATTTTGATCAGAATGAAGGGGAAATAGAAATCGTGTTTTTCTATCTCAAATTTTTGTCGGCGATGACGCGTTTACTCATTATCATCGTATTTGCCACTCAAGAGATTGAACAATGAATTTGCTTTCAGTTCGATTTTCTTTTGTGACAGTAGGATAAATGTTTATTGGCTGTTTTTTTTTAACATCTAACCTGAAAAGAATATTTTCTGTTTTAACCAACGAGCATCAGCTTGAGGTTTTTTGTCTTCTACTGCGTACGAGTATAAAAAACTCGTTAGTGATTTTGCTATTTATTTTGTATCATGAAGGGTACCCATGCTAAGACTTTGCTCTGCACATTTACGCAGTCACTTTTATTTGTAAGCGGATATAATTGCCATGTATTGTTATTATGATAGAAAGCAATCGAGCAGTGTTTCCCCTTTTTCTATAAAAGAATCGATTTTTTCTGATACCGGTGTCAAATTTTTAATTTAATCTGATTTTCAGGGACTCACCACAAAAGATTGTTATGCGGAAGGAATCAATTACAGTTTAAGATATGCACTTTTTATAGGAAATTGTAAAACATTGTTCCATGTTCCATTCTTCAGCCTATAAATATTAATTTCTGTAAATTTCATTCATTTTTTCTAAAAAATGCATAGTTGCGAACTATCCCTTTTTTTGTGTTAACGCTATTTCCTAATCATAATCCTTGCCCTATTTAATCGCAGAATTCTGCAATTAATTAACTTTAAAATTAGGCAAAGATTACTATCCAGAAGGAGTGATAACTAAAAAGTGGAATAGTTGACAGCTAAGCATATGCTGATAGATATATTTAAAAAAATTATTTTACTAAAGAAAAAAAAACGCTTTAAATTTTGCAATTAATGTACGAAATACAAATATGTAGGTTGGAATGAAAGGGAAGAGGGAAAGAGGAAATGGTGCGATTGTTGTACCGGTACCGCAGAATATTAGGGCTCCGGTACTTTTTTTGTTAGAAATTAAGCCCTGTTGCCAAGAAATTGATATAAGTTATTGGGTTTTATTATGGTATATTTTGTATAAAAAATAAAGTATGTAGCATTTTCGGCTCAATTACAGGACTCATTTTAAATATATTGAAATTGATATTTATCACAGAGGTGTAACACAAGGTTCTTACTCATACAGGGTGATTATTAAAAAAAAGGTTTACAAAATGACATGACAAATCAGGCATACAACAAGGATAAAAAATCACATAGGAACATAGAGTTGCAAACCACTTATTTACTCACAAATACAGAGTGTTTTATCCTAACCGAAACCGGGTTGACGGCAATAATTTCGAGAAAAATAAAACCATCTTAATGAAAATGCAACGATATGGACATTGTTTTGTGTGACATGTGATAACATCACGAAAAGATCTGGAAAAACATGTTACCCAAGCAATCGATGATACCGTATGGAATGATAATCACAGTCCAAAATGTGGGCGTCAAGTGTATCCCTAGTAGCAAATTGTGTCTGGCCCTTGAATGGCCTCTCATCGAAATCCGATCACACGATAAGTGGCCGATTATCGTATTCTCATCGGATAATCATCATTGATGATTTTCATCGGCAATTACTCAGACATGTCTCATTGGCCTTAGATCATGGATGATCGCAACTTGATGAAGATTAGAAAAAAATATGATGAGTCCCCGAGGAGTACGATTTCATGACGATGAATGTGCGATGACTTGGTTGGTTGGGTGTATAAATGAAAGCGATTTCAGAATTTTTATTTTCAGATTTTGCGAAATATACATACATTAAAATTTTAGGAGTTAGAAATTTAAATATGCTCACTTTTAATTTCTATTAGCTTTACTACAATAATTTGAAACAAAATATTTAAACAAAAATATCCAAATTTTGTTTTATTTTTTGAGGGGGGGGGGGGGGGGGGGGGTCGGTGGCTGAATTAAAGTTCCATATTTTCTTAGTTATTTCTGAACAAATACTACTCCTTCATTTAAATAATCCTATTAAATTATATTATTTATCCTCTTCCTAGAGCCTTTTATTTTAAATAAAGTTTGCTTGCTGAACTCAAACTGATTTATTAAAAAAAAATCAAATGCATTTTTTAAGTATTAATATTGGACTAACAATTACCACTGTTATTGTTTATCATTTTGTTTGATAGAAATATTTTAAAAGAATTTTATTAATTCTAAATTATTGTTCTGCTTTGATAAGTTTTTGCCCTTTAAATTTTTCATTTTAAAATGTGAAAGGTTATTTCTTTCATTTTATTCGACTTTAAAAGATGAAAAATGCATTGGGCCTTTTTTCTACCAAGGTACATATGAATAATTCAGTTAGTTATACTATTGTATAAACACTCATAACTCACAACAATGCATATTTTTAAATAAGCATTTTTTGGAGGGGGGGGGAGGGTTAAGGTGGGATTCAGGTGTCTAATTAGGTACAATTTAGGTCTGTTCGGAGATCCTTGACAAGAGGCATACAAAAGAAAAAGGCCTCCTCGCCTCGAAAAACACCCGCCTCGTTTAAATAAGGACCATTTTTTATCACACAAACTGTCCCAAACACATACCCATATTTGTCAATAAGCCGTTTTTCCCAAAAATAAATACTTTGAACCAGAAAATTTATTTAATTAAATGTGTCTTGCCTCTATGTGGTAGTTATTTGAAATATACTTTATTTCATTAAATAAAATTTCTGGTTTAAAGTTTTTTTCTTCTTTCATTACGTGGGAAGGTGGTAATAAGTATGCTTATGATATTTTTTTTTCTTAAATATTTCATAATTCATATCTGTAAAGTATAAAAAATAAAACTCTTGAAGAAGCACACCGTAATAACAGATTATATTTCTAAAACAAATGTATGAATTAGGTTCAGCTTTTCAAGTCCCATTTTTAATTCAAATCCATTTCATTTAACCCCTTGAGTAAGTGATTGTGTTCCTGTAATGTTAAATTCACACCGGATCTTTGAAAATTTTTGTTTCAAAATAAGGAAAAGCAATTTTACAAGTTTTTTCCATCAAAGTTACAAAAATAAAATTTATTTAAAAGTTTCCGGTGCAAATCTTGATTAAACTTAGGTGAGATAAAATATATCCCATCGCCTCTCAAGGGGTTAATATTCACAACTTTCACGTCTACGGTTAATTTCTTTTCTATTAGTACTATCTAGATGTTTAAGGAAAAATCTTATGTCACGCTGATACTTCAAGACTGTATTGTCTGTGAAAACTTCTGTAAAGTAGGTCTTTCCCCCTCTGAAATATTTGTATCTTTAATATTATTTAAGAAAAATAGATAGAAAGACTATTTTAATTAATATTTTAATAATTATTGATCAATCTAATTGTCCAATTTATTTGAAAATAACTTTTTGAGCCTTTCTGATAATTTTTTTCCCAAAACACTGCTGCGATGATTTTTTTCATTCAAAAAATTTACATACATTTATATTCATTATGGAATTGGGCTTCATTAGCACAGGATTAACATTCTCTGGAAGTGTAGGAAAAAATTTTTCAACACCTAAACTTACGCATCCAGATGCATAGGCCACAATAGTTGAATGCGAACAAATCCACACAACGTGGAATAAGGAAAGGCTTTAATGCTCGTGATATTATTTAAAATGTTTAACTGTTTTTGTTTATTAATCCATAAATTTCATGACTGAAACAAAATTTAAAATACTACTGTAGTAGTTATACAGTCAAACCTCGTTAACACAAATTTCAAGGCAAATTAAAAGTTTTTCCCTTATGTTATCATCAATAGTTTATATTATTAGTAACAAAATCGTTGTACTAATTTTGACAGGCATTGTAGGAACAATTCATATTAAAAGTATACCAGGTTAATTCTGTACATGTTAATGAGGTTTGAATGTACTTTTTGTTGTTTAATAGCAACATCCATCTCCAGTTAGTTTCTGTTTCATAGCTGCCAACTTGTACGTATTTTTCTTACCACTAAAATTTTATAGAATTTTTTAATTTATTTAAACGTTAAAATTGCTTGAATTGCGGTGATTAAATTAACAAAAATTTTCTGTTACATTTTAGTGGTATGAAAAATCCGTACAAGTTGGCAGCTATGCTGTTTAGATATTAGGGCAGATGACTGAAAAAATACATTATCTTAATTCATTTTTTTTTCAGTTTTATATCTCTATGCCTACATAAAATATCACATTAATGTTAGCTATTTTATCTTATTGTTTCTAAACTTGAAGTGTTGTTTTAAGAATCTACATATACTATCTGCATTTTTTAATTACTACATTAATAAAATACCCCAATGTCTAGTGCATACTCTGCTGATCAAACAAACATGTTTAGATCCAGAAATGTTAATAAATAAGATTTATCTTATTTATATTTTCTACATATTATGCAACGTATTTAAGGAAACTTTCTTGATGTAAAATTTATTGGATCGGCTGCAAACTATGTACATCTGAAATTAGAGTACACAAAAAGTACTTAAATTCTGTTCAATTAACTTGCTCATTTCATATAAATGTACTATTTGAAAGTTTTATTAAGGTTAAACAATGGCAGAAAAAAAAAATTGTTGCTTCTTCCCGTAACTCTTCATAGAAATCTAAACACAAATCTTCTAAGTTAAATAAGTTTCTGAAGCAATTTATTGTCACAGAATGATTCAAACTTGGCTGTGTACATTCACATCCCATAAAAAAGTAGAAGTAATAAAATATTTATTGAATATTCATGCATAAGAATTAAATGAGGACGTCAGTTTCGAAACTTGTCTTATCTAAAAGTTAAAAAATCGAGTTTTCGCTGTCATTCTATTCTACTGGTACTGGTGGACATGAATTGAGAAAACAATACAATCTGCAAAACACTAGCTTTACTGTGTATTTCTGGCATTGTAAAATCTTGGTTTAGAATGAGGACCAATGGACGTGATCAGAGGTTTTTCACGATTTCTGAAAATTTGATTTTCTGGATAAGGCGAATTTTGAAACTCGTGTCCTCAAATATAGCTAATAATTTCAAAAGCAAACTTTAATTAACTCTGATATAAATTTAAGATTTATTTATTTTTAAATAACACATAATATAACATACACATCAAAAGAAATTCAAGGTAAGTTTAAATATATAAGTGCATCAATTACACTGTTTATAATTAATGTTCCAACAGGAACAAACAAAAACTAATGCATTTAAAATAACTTCGGAAAAAAAATCGCAAGGGAAGGTTGATCTGTATTTTGCATTTGAAGTCTGTCATCTGGGGAATTACATGAAGTATCTTGTTTTAGAAGTGTTCTAGCCAAATTATCAAACAGGACGGAATGCCATTTTTTCTTAAATGTAGCTAACAAAACTGCTGACAATATTTCATTTTCTGCAGTGTAGAGAGGGGATCTCATGAATGTCATCAGATGTAAAATGCAGTTCACAAAGCTAGACAAAAAGAGAACAAAATAGTAAATTTTTGTGCATAATCATGTGTTGTGTATATACATATAAAACTGTGGTTTATTTCAGTAAGCTTTATTAAGTACACTTGTAGTATTTTATTTCAATGAGAGATATATGGGGTCATTCAAAAAAGTCCATTTTGAAATTTTTAAGAAAGAAAAAATATATTTTGAAAAGGATTGAATACTTATTCAAAAAATAAACTGAAGGTGAATTTAGGATTTTGGCCCCAGCTTAGCTTTTTTTTTAAATCTTGGATTTTTTGGGTCTGCACAATTTGAAATAACAGCAAAATTGTAAAAATTTTAAGCCAAGATAGTATTTGTTAAGGCCAAACCTGAAAATTTTAGTCTGTGCAGATCTTTAATGTCTACTGTTATTTCAGTTAATTTTTCTATATACAAGTTAAAATTAACAAACATAAAACTTTCCAAATAGGAACCGGCAAATTTGCAAAAGAAAAAAAAATTAAGACTTCATATACAAAATTACACTTTGTTTCTATAAACAGTTTCAGTGTTTATTAACCATTTTACAAAGAGCCAATTTTGGAGATTTTCTTCAGATTGAAACCTGGTACTTATCAAGTATACCCTACAGATTTCACCCAAAATCTTATTTCAAACAACAAAAACCAGCTTTTTGCTATGAAGAAAAGGTGGTTTTATGATTTCATGGAATCCTCTATAATTTTCTTTAAAGGCAGGATACCATTCATTGAGCCGAAAAAGTAGGTCAATTTCATCCTCCCCCCCATAGAAAGAATAAAGTACCACAAAAACTGAATTTAACCAGTTATTATTCATAGTTTGTAGTATAACAGATATTTTTTATTATACAACAACCCCAGTAGCAGAAAATTCTCCATGTGCCTGTGACAGATACTTCAGGGACAAAAAATAATCTGCAGGTAAAATATTTTTACAATTGAAGCGTTAATTAATCAAACAATCACTTACATGTAACGTTTTTAGACATTTTAAAATATTTTATTAATAACAATATTAACTTTTTGTATTAAGTAATAAAGAAAGAGCTAAACATAATACTATGAAGCAAAATAAAGGTCTGACGAAGAATAATCTGCAAAAGAGAAAAAAAAAATCTGCGAAGCTCGTCTCCTGTTTCGAACATTCTGCTACCGGGACAACAACTATTAAAACTGATGGCAATATTGTCAGTTGCATATACAACATTTTTAGCATGACATGTAAAATACAGTTTAAATTGATCACCCAATCATGTTTTTCTTTTTGGAAATAGCAGAATATTTTGCGGGGCCATCAGCCTTTTACATATGTAATTATAATATATTCTTTGAGCTACACCGAAGTTAAGAAATAAAAGTTTTCAGAAAAAAGATGACACTTTTTTTCTGAAAACAATCTCGCCCCCCCCCCCCCCCAAAAAAAAAAAAATAAATAAATAAATAAAAATGAATAAATAAATAAATAAAAAAAAATAAATTTCAATGAACTGCTGTAAAATTTGTAAAAAGTTTACACCACCATCGTTATTTTATGTCACACAGACCTTTCGATTTGAGACAAACTGCACGCAGATTGAAGAGAAAATTTACCATTTTGGCTTTATTTTCAGTCACACAGATAACTTTACAACATCTGTTTTATTTCAGGTCCAAGGTGCATAAAACCAAGCAAAAAAAAAAAAAAAAAAAATCTACAATTTTGTATAATTTTTATTCTTGGAAACCTGAGGAGAAAAAAAAAAAAAGCCAAATTTTCACAATTGGGGGGGGGGGGGGAGGAGTTTCCAATTTCGAAATTATTTATGTTTCCACAGACATGAGGGAGAAGAGGGGGAAAAAAGGGAGGGGTGGAAAAAAATAACAACAATTTAAAAAACAATTTATAAGCATTCAACGTTTATCTTTAAAAATCACACCTTTCAAAACTGCAAGTTTATGTAGTTAAAAAAATTTTCCATTACAACACGTTAATTTGGCATGGGCCCGATTATTGAAAATTCATCCTTTTGATTGACACTTGGATAAAAAACATGAAATGGTCCTTAAAAATAGACTTCTACACGGTTTTCTTGATGTGTAATCATAATTATATTTATTAAACCATTTGAAAATTTTAAATGATAAAAAGAGTAGGCATATAAATTTTTAAATACATTATTTTTTTTTTTATCTTTTCTACTTTTTAGTGTTTAAATATTTTGTTGTTGCAGATTCACAGTCAGTTGGCATATTTTCGAAGAAATGATTTGACACATTATCTTCATTGTTTTTGGACTCATAAACAATTATAACTACACTTCTTCTAAACTGTTTACTCAATGTGTAATCATAATTATATTAATATTAAACTATTTGAAAATTTGAAATGATAAAAAAGTAATATTTTTAAATACATTTTTTATTTATTTATATTTTCTACTTTTTAGTGCTTAAAATATTTTGTTACTGCAGATTCACAGTCAGTTGGCATATTTTGGCAGAAATCATTTGACACATTATCTTCGTTGTTTTTGTACTCATAAACAATTACAACTGCAAAAATTATTTGGCAATTTATCAACATTTTCAAAATCACTTTGTGGCAACCTTTATTTACATTTTAAAAACATTCACAGATTGAAATATCTTTATAAAATAGTTATCAATGTATCAAACGCACAAACAATTATTTGTTTTATATTGATACCATTTAATATACACATTAAAAAACTATTAGTTTAATTTATGCGTAAATAAAACATAACAATTAATACAATATATATATATATATAATAATAAATAAGCCATATATAGTTAGACATTTTTTATTGGTCGCAATTTCACTTTCACGACAGTTTATAATATTTGCCAAGAAATCACACTTTCTTAATTTTAATTCGGTCATGAATGAGTTATGTCATAGCCCCTATAATAAAGAAGTATTTGTTACGTTAGTGTATAACTTAACATACTCTTTGAAGTAGCAAGAGACGTCAAGTTACGTCTGGTAACTCAAAAACATTAACGTTTAACATGGATCAGTTTACACCAACCAAAACACGAATTTTCTGCTTAAAATCAATACGAATCCAACAACAAAAAAATTCTACAAACTGAAGAGAAGTAATGCATATTTTAATACAATTATGGAAAAAAGTCTATAATTAAATGTTTCATATAAATACTGTCTTTTTTGCTTTGAACAGTTTGAACACATACAAATTTATTAATATTTAAATACAGTAGAACCTCGATCCATCGTTTTTCAAGGTGTGTGTGAAAAAAACGATAAATGCGGGAAAACGATGAATGCGGTTTAACGTCAAAACACGAAAAAAAAAAAAAAAAAAAAACAAAGTTTAAGCATTACTTACTAATACATGCAATGTATACAGTATATTAATAAATACTAATTTGTTACAGACCAAACTGTAAAATAAATAAATCAAAGGTGTAGAAAATGGATATTTATTCTAAAAATGAGTAATTTTATATTCAGTTTTTCGTTCATTTTTTAAATTAAACAACACATTTTCAGGATGTACAACATATTTCTGGTCATTTTCTGTGATTTCATGTACATATGAAAAAGTTCGTATAGTTTCAAACGCCGTAATTAAATCAGACAGACTTTGCGCTGGTGTAGGCTTAGCTTCATCGGCATGAACATTATTATCTGCTTCTTCGCCATTATTTTCATTTTTTGCATCATCACACATTTCTTCTATGCTTAGGACACCACATGTCGCAACATCTCGATCAATAGAAATATATCGTTAAATTTCAAAACAGAGACATCCTCTTTTACACGCAACCACTCTTCATTTGCATTATCGTCAGCATATTCATTATTTTCTTTCCCTTCTGTTGAGCATTCTTTATGAGTTTTTAGCAAAAAAACTGCATTTCACGAAACACTTCTGGATGGAATGAAGAAGTTACTTCATGCCAAGCTGAAAGTACAAAATAAATAGCCTGCAGAAGCTCTATTTTTGGAGTACGTTCTTTTGCTTATTCCATGAAACAAAGATATTACACTAGCTTTCTCCTGTAAAATTGCTTAAAACAATTGATTATTCCGGCATCAAGAAGATGTACTACCTCTTGATAATCTCTGCCCCCCCCCCCCCCCCTACCGAAACAGCTCAAATGAGTTATTTTAGGATAAAAGAAGTAATTCCAGTTTGTATGTCATATGGATCCGCTTGACCTTCAACTTCATTTCGGTGGGGAGAAAAATTTTACAACGATGAATGCGGGAAAAAGATTTCTTGACGAACGATGAATGCGGGTTTCGTTAACATTATTTAAGTATAATTTGTGCAGGGACCATAGAAGTAAAATGATCAATGTGGGAAAACGATGGATGCGGGAATGATAGATCGGGGTTTCACTGTATGGTATAGATGCTGCTTAATGTGATTACTTCGGGAAAACAAGTTTTTGATAACAATATACAGGGTTTTAAAAAACCCAGCCCACTGGTCTAAAACTCGGGATTTTCTTTAAAAAAAAGGGGTGGGGGGAAGGGGGGGGGGGTTTGGGACTTTATTGAGTTTTTTTGCAGAACACTTTAAACTTCTACATAATACATATACATTTATCAGTGAAACCTGGGTATAATTTTGCATTAATTATGATTTAGCAAAATATATATATAAAAAATTAAGTTAATTTAAAAAGTTCATTTGTATCTCATGGGACTGGTTTGCTGCATTAAGAATATATTGAACCAACTACAACTGAATTTTTTTTATATAATTCTTAATATAATTCAAAATATTTTTCACACAAAGCGATGCTTTTAGCATGATGCGTTAGGTCGAGACATGATGATTTTGAAAACACTAACAGGCTGATATTACACATAATCACATTAAGCAGCATCTCCTGCAAAAAGTAGTTTCTTTAGCATAAACATAATTATAATTACCGTTAAACAGATTTCTCTAAAAAATCACGCTGCAAGGGAAACACTGTTTGCATTCTCAGAGTGGACTCTCAGGAATTCTAGGTATATCCTAAGGATAAAAAAAAATTGAAATGTAAAAAAAAATATTGGATTTCATTAAAGTACTGACACACAAAAACAAGTTGGAAATTGCACGTCAAACGTAGCTAATGAGGTGCGTTCGTACTATAGCTAGTTTAATAAATATTTTTTGCACCGCATATTGTACTCACTGAATGTATATTTTAGTACGGTTCAATAAGTGCATATCCATTTCATTCTGTTCGAAAGGCTGTAACATCATTAAAATGCACTTGAACTTTTTTTTTCCCATTGGCCGTAATGTAATGGAAAACTTTAGACTATCCCTGTCATTAAACTATAGATCTGATTTTCATAAAATTTGAAATGACTCAACAAAATATTGCAATAATTATATATTTAAAATTTCAGAACATTCGGTTGGGTAGTTTTTCCTCAGTTATATGCAGAGTGACAGACAGACAGACGGACTGAATGAATGATAACTATAGCTACATATTTATATAATTACGAATGCACCTAAAAAGCAATTTTGGCAATGTAAAAATAGTATTGACTATGGGCTTATTTGTCAGGGCATAAAGCCCGGCGGCCCTACTACTAACTACTTTATGCACCCAGGGGTCCTTACTGCTTTTTTTTGATTCACCCTTTTATTTAATTTCATCGAAAAATACATCAATCAGCTGCAAAAAAAAATCTGAATTTCACATAATTGGCCGAAGGAGAAAAAAACCCAGCTAAAATCATCGAATAGGCGAGGAAATGCAAAATTTGTTAATTGATTGTAGAGAGGGGGGGTAAAAATCAAGAAATATGTCAACTCCACACAAGAAAAAAACTGCGAAATCTTTTAATTGTGATCGATTAATGGGAAAAAATATCAAATTGTCTACCCATCTCAGAAAAAAAAAAAAAAAAAAAAAAAAAAAAAAAAAAAAAAAAACATGCAATTTTTCAATTCAACAGAGGAAAAACAGAGTAAATTTTGTCAATCAATCGTAAGACGAAATGGCAGGATTTATCAATCGTCGCAAAAATTTTATAACCACTGAAGACAGGGCTTGAAATTCAATTTTTAGGGTTTCTTTCATCTGACGAAACCCTATTCGTCTCGCTCCTCTGTCACTCTGTCACAGAGCCCGTTCTAGTCTTTTCTGCGAACCATTCACAAAATTTAAACTTTTCCGCGCCCTATGATGAAATTTGCATCCCCCTCCCCCATGATCCTTCGATGAAATTCACGATTTTTCAGCAGCCATTCGACGAAATTTGAGTTTTCGTGATCCTTCGAAGAAATTGGAGTTTTCGCGATCCTTCGAAGAAATTGGAGTTTTCGCGATCCTTCGAAGAAATTGGAGTTTTCGCGATACTTCGAAGAAATGCGAGTTTTCACGATCCTTCGAAGAAATGCGAGTTTTCGCGATCCTTCGAAGAAATGCGAGTTTTCGCGATCCTTCGAAGAAATGAGAGTTTTCGCGATCCTTCGAAGAAATGAGAGTTTTCGCGATCCTTCGAAGAAATTGGAGTTTTCACGATCCTTCGAAGAAATTGGAGTTTTCACGATCCTTCGAAGAAATGCGAGTTTTCACGATCCTTCGAAGAAATGCGAGTTTTCACGATCCTTCGAAGAAATGCGAGTTTTCACGATCCTTCAAAGAAATGCGAGTTTTTGATATACAAAACCCTCTTTTCTCATCACTGTCCACTTATTTCCCTACTTTCACTTTTACTTTATTTCTTTATTTACGTTAGTAAAGTACTTTATTTTAGTTAAATATATACTTACCTTTTTACTTTATTCAGTTTCTTTCACTTTACTTAAATCCATATTTATTCAATTTAATATGTTGAAATAAACTTGTTTTCTGTTTTAAGATATCTTTTTATGTTTCTATCTTTTTAAATCCCCAGTTATTTCTTTATTAAATTTCCTTTCAATATCTCTTGAATTCAGCTAACATCGCTCGTTTCACTTTCCATCCCGGCAGAAACAGCTTCGAGTTTCTCGCTGTTTTGCCGTTGTTGTCTACTAGATGGCGTTGTGTGTCCGGAGTGTTTGCTATCATCGTCATAGTTACGAACTTCACGTGGTTCTTTCTGGAACCCGGTTGGAGGTTGGAGTGACATGCGTGGATGCCGTATTTCGGTATATCCTTTTGGTATAAATCGCGATGCTTTAGAGTTATCTTGGCCAGTTGTAGTTGTTCTCTGTACCGGGAAGGTGAACAGATAGTTTCGTTATTCTTCATTATGGATTTGCTCGTTGTTAATAATTATACATTCGTTTCTGAATTCCTGCAGTTACATTATCGTAATAATTTATGACAGATGGCCGTTTAAATTATTGTGAGTGCTCGCCCGAGAGACTATTGTTGCGACCTTTTTAAAGTTATGATTGTTTCTGATGAGACTTCATATCCACGTGGCTGTGTTTCTGGAAGTAAGACTCTTATCCTGTCGTGATACCATCTTACGTGAAGCGGTGAAGTTAACTCCCATCTGCTGTGTTAGCCGGTAGTAATGCTTGGGTATTTTTTAGCTAAGTATTATCTGCATCTTCTAAGATGACTTTGATATGTTTTGATGGTTTCTTCTTTTACGAATTGAAACATTTCTCTATCAAGTGTAACTATGTCACGTCTTGGGAAGTTTTAGACTTTTCTCGCGTTTACAAGCCCTACAACACTACTGGAGTTTTATGGATGTCGGAGCTGATATGACTTTTCACTTTGTCATGTTTGAAAGTAATTGTTTTCGATCCGCTATTATGATGTTTTTCAAAGATATTAAAGTATCAGATAAGTTGTTTTACTATTATACATTTGTTATTTAAAATAAGCTGATAGTTGAGAGATATTGTATTTTACTTTTATGCTTTTATGTATCATTTAAGTTTAATAAATTTAATTACGTTTTTAACACAGTTGTCTTTATTTTCCACCACTTATTAAAACTAATTTACTTTTCAGATGTTATAGTTTATGAAGTTTAGTTTAAATATAATATTTAATAGTCATTTTTCTTTCGGGGTTTTAAATCAGCATTAGCGCTTCCTTTGCTCACTAACGCCCTCTGCTACCCAACTTAACCCCTAAACACTATATATCTTTTTATAGTGTTTATCAGTTTTCACGGTCCTTCGAAGATAAGCGAGTTTTTACGATCCTTCGAAGAAATGCGAGTTTTCACGATCCTTCGAAGAGATGCGAGTTTTCACGATCCTTCGAAGAGATGCGAGTTTTCACGATCCTTCGAAGAGATGCGAGTTTTCACGATCCTTCGAAGACATGAGAGTTTTCACGATCCTTCGAAGAAATGCGAGTTTTCACGATCCTCCGAAGAAATGCGAGTTTTCACGATCCTTCGAAGAAATGCGAGTTTTCACGATCCTTCGAAGAAATGCGAGTTTTCACGATCCTTCGAAGAAATGCGAGTTTTCACGATCCTTCGAAGAAATGATAGTTTTCACGATCCTTCGAAGAAATACAAGTTTTCACGATCCTTCGAAGAAATACAAGTTTTCACGATCCTTCGAAGAAATGCGAGTTTTCACGATCCTTCGAAGAAATTGAGTTTTCTCAATCCTTCCAAGAAATTGGAGCTTTCGTGATCCTACGAAGAAAATGAGTTTTCGCGATCCTTCAAAGAAATTGAGTTTTCGTGATCCTTCGAAGAAATTTGAGTTCTCGCGATCCTTCGACGAAATTCGAGTTTTTAGCGATCCTTTGACGAAATTTATGCTTCTTTCGCGATCTCTTGACAAAATTAGCGGCATTATTCGTGATTTTTTGACGAAATTCGAGTGGTTTTTTTTTACAAAATCCTTTTTGGAAAATTCTGCATTTGACCGGTTCCTTCCATATTTTTAGTCGCCAGTTTTTCAAGTTTAATCGCCGAGTGGCGAGTGCTTATTTTCATCTTTACGACAAAACCCTTTTGATTTTCATAAAATAAAAATAAAATTATATACAGTCGACTCTGTGAAATCTGCACACTTAGGGACAGAGGGTTTTGCGGATTACACATTTTTGCAGATTATAGATCATCCATTTGTTTACATTTTATTTTTTAGAGTCTGGCAATAAATTAGAAACAACTGCACACAAATTGTAATTACAATGTAAAAGAAAAACATAATGCATTATTATTTTACTAATTGTATTAATTTTTTTAAACGTTGACACAACATAATGGTAGTTTCAGTTTTGCTTTGTTGTCAATAATTTTTTTCTATAGTCTATGAACACTCATTACTTTTTGCTCTGAGATAAAATTTTGTTGCCCTGGGAAATTTAAACATTTATGTCCAATTTATATTTAAATATTTATTCATTGGAGAATTGATAACTTATGAAAAAAAATACCAAATTTAACTTTATCTAAGAGTTTAACTGTTAATGGAATTTTCATTGTTTACATTCCAATATGTAGTGCGGATAATAGACATTGGCGGATTATACAACAGCGGATTTCACAGAGTTGACTGTATTTAATAGTTCACTTATATATTATATTAAACAAAAACAAAAAGAAAAAAAAGTCACCAAACAATGTGATTTAAGATCATAAAGTTCATAAGTGTAATATGGTCACATTTGTTACATGTTTATCATTTTTGGACCACAGTCAAATATCTTGTCTGTGCATTCTAATTATAGAAGATTGCTAAGAAAGTATGGCAACAACCAATCAAGACTGCAGTGAAGATAACCAAACTATGGCTGTCAGAATGATTGGTACAAAATTGCATTTTTTTTTTTTTTTTTTTTTTTTTTTTTTTTTTTTTGCTTATTTCTACTATTATATATATATCTCCCAATCTGTATGTTTCGAGCTAAATTTGCTGTGTCAGAACTGATTAATAAAAAGTCACTGGTCTCAAGGATTCAAGCATTAGAATTTACTGGTCCACAACATAAAATTCTATTAACAGGGTTCATACAGAGTTGGGAAAAAAAAATCCAAGGAGTACCGAAAAAATCCAAGGAGTCCGAAAAAAATTTAAGGATTTGCCATTTTTTGTTGTTGTTGTTCTTGCTTTCATGTGCTGCATCGTTATGTGGTATGCACACTCCAAATTTTAATGCCCAATTTGGAGACAAAAACAAATTTTACTCTATTAGAATCTAATTGTTAGTGCTGAAATTGCACAGTATTCACAATACATTGCTTACTGATTTCGTAAGTTTAAATACAAAATAGACAATCAACTTTTTTCTGCAGCAATCAATGGCCATCTAAACAGAGATTAGTCAAACCCCAAACACTTATTATGTATATCATATACATGATACATCTTAAAGAAAATTTTAAAAGATTAAAAAAAAAGAATGCTAAACGCAACATACAAGAAAAAATATAACAAGTTTTCAATTTATTCTTTTAGAACAGCGGTAATCTATTTCTTTGAAGGTGAAATTTTGACGAAGTTCGCGCGTTTTTCGCGATCCTTTGACGAAATTCGCGTGTTTTTCGCGATCTTCTAGGGGAAATTCGCGTTTTTTTCCGATCGTTTGACGAAACTGGCGTTTTTTTTTCACGATCTGTTGATGGAAACCGCGTGTTTTTCGCGATCGTTTGACGAAATTTGCGTGTTTTTCGCGATCGTTTGACGAAATTTGCGTGTTTTTCACGATTTTTTGAGGAAATTCGCGTGCGTTTCGCGATCTTCTGGGGGGAAATTCACATTTTTTTATCCTCTTGGAGAAATTTGCAGTTTTTTTCGCGATCTTCTGGGAGAAATTCGCGTTTTTTCGCCGATCTTTTAATGGAATTCGCATTTTATTTCGTTCGTTTGACGAAACTGACGTTTTTAAAGCGATCTTTTGATGGAAACCGCGTGTTTTTCGCGGTACTTTGACGAAATTCGCGTGTTTTTCACGATCCTTTGAGGAAATTCACGTGTTTTTTGCGATCTACTGGAGAAATTCGCGTTTATTCGTGATCTTCTAATGGAATTGGCATTTTATTTTGATCGTTTGACGAAACTAGCGTTTTTTCGTGATTTTTTATGGTAATCGTGTGTTTTTCGCGATCCTTTGAGGAAATCTGCGTGTTTTACGCGACCTTTTGAGAAAATTCGCGTGTTTTTCACGATCTTTTGAGGAAATTCGCACTTTTTTTTAGGAAATTCGCGTTTTATGCGATCTTTTGAGGAAATCTGCTTTTTCTCTCGATCTTTAACGAAATTTGCGTTTTCTCGTGATCCTTTTAGTAAATTCGCTGTCTTTTTAAGAAATCTGAGTTTTCCCGCGATCTGTTGGAGAAATTCGCGTTTTTCATGATCCTTTTTCAAAATTTACGAATTTTTTCCGCGATCGATTGACGAAATTTGATGGTATTTTTTTTGGAACATATTTGCGAAAAACGCGATTTTTCCGAGATTCTTGGCTAAATGCCAAACATCGATAAAATTTAAAATAAGGGTCGACTAACAGTGTCGAAAAACGGACTTTACGGACCTAATAATTGAAAAGGACCTAGTGGGAGCCCTGCTATTAAGATTATCCTACCCAATCAATGTTGTGCTTCAGATGAATGACGTACATAAAGGATTTACCGTGCATTTTTTAATCACGATTTTTTTTTTCATCGGCAGCAATATCGCTTGCGTCCGAAGCCGCATTACAGTATAAGGAGTTTCTAAGTAGTGGTTTGCGTATCTAAGTAGTTCTAAGTACTACTTGGGAATATTTTCATTTCTAAGGAGTTTCCAAGGAGTCTAAGGAGTCTGTGCGAACCCTGATTAAGCACCTTTAACGCTTTGAGCGCCCCCCCCCCCCCCTCCCTCCCCAGAATATAAACCAAACTCACTTTGCAGTTATCCAAAATTTTCAGCATTAATAAAATGTGAAATTTTAATTTGTTAAAAATAAAATAAAATTGTGAATTGCGATCGGGAGGGCAGAAAAGTTATTGGTTCTGCGGACAACTAAATTTTTCAAATTAGGGGCTGCCCGCAACTAATGTCATGCTTGGAGTAGGGTTCGTGAAATTGTGACAAGGGGATGGGAGGGGGTAAGAAGAAATGTGACATCACACATTTTGGTTAAAATAAAAGCATTGAAAATCAGCAGATTAAATTTTGAAGTTATTTTGAAATTAAAATCAGGGGTCGATCTATGCAAAATTTGGAGCCCATTTAGGGCCCTTTCACAAAAATCTATTTAATAAAATAGGCCCCTTCACAAAATTCCTTTTAATAAACAGGCCCCTTTCATAACATTCTTTTTCATAAAAACTGTTTTAAAATGTGTAATTTGTAAATAAAACCAGATCACGAAAACAAAAAAATTAGCAAGGGGATTTAAAGAAGTTTTTGTTTATAAATTCTTGGTTCGAATGAGTAACTGGATTTCCACTTTCGTTACAAAATGCTATTTTTCACAAAACTATTATAAAATTCACAAAAATAACTTACTTTTCACAAAATGGGCCCCAAGAATAAAAACCTGCATCGATCCTTGAAAGTATTTTATACTCATAAAGTAAGGATAGTGTTGACTCTAAGCCGCTTTTTAGCAGGGCGCAGAGCCAGGCGGCCCTTTTTATTTCTTTTTTGCGTCCGGCGGCTCTTTTAAACCCGCCCGATACGCCAAGCTGCCCTTTTCAACATCTCCTATGTGCCCTGTGGCAATCTAATTGATCCCGAAAAAATATCACAAATTCTAGGCACTCTAAACAAACCAGTTCAAAATATTTTTGTGAACAAGGTTTAACCCGTTAATAGTCGCGCGTTGGTCTTTTCCCCGCCCGAAATTCGTTATCTTTCTGTAACTCATTTCCCGTTACTGTTACGATAGCCAAATTCCGTGTAGCTGACCTTGAGTGTTCACACTCTTGTGTAGTAAAATTGCAAGTCATTCCTGCTATTTCTTAGCATTTTATCGCATTCTTAAGTTTCAATCGGTCTAAATGATCGCGTTGCGACCACTTGCGTTAGTTGTATTTTTCCCCCTCGTGTTCATCCTTTCCCATTTCCGCGAAATCTGTGGGGGAAAGTTTCTTCGAGGTACGGACTACCTGCCTGCTGTTATTTCGTCTTTCTTTCTTTCTGCTATTTTACCCGTTCATAGAGTACTTTTTTTACTTTTAGAATGTGGCTTAAAATTGTTTTATTATATTAGTTGTGAAGTCAGTTCGCACAAAAAACTGATGGATGGTCACTTACATTTTTTTTTTCATTGTCAAACATTGCGGGAATAAATTCTCAATTTGATAATCGTTTAAATATGGAAAAAAAAGGGAAATTCATCATCATTATTTGATAGAACTTGCTTTCCATTTATTACCCGAACATATAAATGAAAGAAAACAGACAATAACACTGCAAAACCATTAAAAAAAAAAGATAAGAGAATTTTGTTGGAATCAGTAAAAAAAAATTGCCGTATATCCAAAATCTGAAAAGTATCGTTTTTGTACAATAAAACAAATTCGAAAGATAAAACAATCTTCTCAGAAATATAGTGTGTATATTTGCGAAGAACATACATATAATTTATTTGTACAATAAGAAAAATAATGAGAATTTTATAATGTAGGTTAGAAATTACGCAAATAAAAAACTCTTTTGGATAATTCAGTGAATGTTTATACTATGATTTAAAAAAATATTTTAAGTATTTTTATAAAATGTATCTATTTTTAAATTTTCATACTGTAAGTAAAAACACATTTTTTTTTTAACAATGCCGCAGAAATTATTATTGAAATCCAATAGAGGCTTGGGGACAGTATCTAACAAATTTAAATATGTTGTCCTTCATCAATTGTTCAAACTATTTTTCAGAATAATGTTTTCCAGAATATGAGAGAAAATTCATTTAAATTAAATTATTTCTGCATATTTATAATTTCGGAGAAAATTTTCTTATTGTTTTTATTAATTTAATGAACGTTATTATAAAACAATAAATTATAACATTAATACCTCATTATGAAATGTACAATTGAATATTCATTTTAATTAAATAGTTTCTGTAAAATACATCCCTATTAAGATGAACCTTTCAGTGATTCTATTAATTAAAATAATTTATCCATCTTAGGATTTAAATTTATAATTGCAAATGTATTTAAATTAAATATATAATTTCAATAACTTATTTATTATTTACTTTATATGAGCGAAATTCGTATACAGAGTTGTTATTCAAGGGCGCTGCTCCCACCCTGAAATAAGTAGAAAAACTACAAATCGTGCATTTTCATTTGAAAAATGGATTTAATCACAAAATCTCGAGAGCCCCCCCCCCTCCTCTCCCCCCCTCATACACACACAGACACCCCACAAAATAAATAAATAAATAAAACGTGGTTACAACATTTACATTTATAATTTCGAAGTTAAGTATTTTTTACCTTTTTATTTATTATATATATATATGTATATATATAATTATACATTTTTAATAATATTTGGTTTATGTAGTATTTGTGATTTCATAATTATTGGTCATTTTCCTTATTTTTCAATGGTATTATTGTACAGAAAGTTTATATATATATATATATATATATTGTCTTTAATTGTTTCTGGCATCAAATTTGATGATTTTTCACATGTTTTAAGTGAATTAATCGTCCGCAATATGCTGGTGAATTAGTGGTATTGTATTTGATTTTCTGTTGCATGTCATATGTTCTATTTTTATTTTCAGTTTAATTGTTCAATTTAATGTCAGTGTAATATATTGATGCTAAATTTATTAATTTTATTTTATTAAATGGATATAGAATGCCGGAGTATCAAAAAAATCTACCTGACTCTGATTCTGTCCTTCAAAAATAAATAAATAAATAAATAAATAAAAATACCC
Source organism: Maratus speciosus (assembly GCA_963932465.1). Lineage (NCBI taxonomy): Eukaryota > Metazoa > Arthropoda > Arachnida > Araneae > Salticidae > Maratus > Maratus speciosus. The sequence continues at coordinate 706,347 of CAWVRF010000020.1, read as the reverse complement.
CTATCATGAATTTCGATTCATATTAGTAAATGTTTTCCTACTAATTATTGATTCATAGTAACATCAGAAATTCAATCAAATCATTTACTATTTACTTTTAAGTATTTATGCAAAACGAAGAAAGAGATTAAAAACATTTATCTAGATGCCAACTGAATATATACTTAAGCGAAATAAATAATTGCTGTAAAAGGTTGTAAAATGAATAATTGCTGTAATCTTTTAAAGTTCAGTCAATATTTTCACCCTACGTTATCCGTTTTCGATCATCTGATAACACCGGCAAGTTTCCCCTTCGTTTTCGGCCTGCTGGTAACGGCGGCAAATGGACCGAACGCGACTACTAACGTTCTAAAAAATGTTGCGACTACTCTCGGGTGAAGTGTCCCTTTTTTGAAAAAAAAAATGTGCCTTTTTTTAGAACAGTGTTTCCTTTTTGAAGAAATGTACCCTTTTTTAGATAGTGTTTCCTTTTTTTAGAATAGTGTTCCCTTTTTGAAAAATTCCCGCCCGGCGGCCTTGTTTTTCTAGAGTCAACATTAAAGGATAAGATTTAAAGCCAAATATATTAAATTCCATTTCAAATTCCAAAATACTACTGTTTTCAAATGCTCTTTCATATTAAATTTTATGACTATTGCATATTAATTTATGTTTTTTGTCGTAAACCTCAATATTATTTCATACAAAATAAATACACAAATCATATTTTATAGTTATGCTCAAAAATGCGTTAAAACAAATAGTTAATGTTAATATGAAAGTTTAATTATAAAGTTGAAATTTTAAATATGATCTATAAAGCAGTGCTTTATTTCTGAACTGCAAGTATATGTTATGTAATATAGCATGACATGCGACAAGAGGGGAAGGCAAGAGGTAAGGTGAAGTGTGACAAAGGGGGTGGGGAGGGGCCAAAAAGTGTGACATCATTTATGGACTGCCCCTTAGTGGTCAGATTGAATTTTCAGTGGTCGCGGACCAGCAGAACACCAAGGATTCTGAATGTTGATTTGTAAATGTAGAACCAGTATTTATGTGGAGCAATATTAATTTATAAACTGCCTAATTTAGAAGACAATGAGTTACTTATAGTTTCATTAGAAAGAATATTTTCTGGTTTTCATTTAATTTAGTTTAAAAAGGTTAGGCAATAAAAATACAGGCATGCTAACATTTGCATTCAAATTCTTCAGTAAAAAATATATTTTGTTTTGTGTATAAAATTCCCTTGATAGTGAATGTTTGTTTTTTGTGAAAAACAAATTGTTTCTATTTTCAATTAGTTGACTGTCAATTTTGGTGTAAAAAGAAAGAAAAAGATTGTCTTCTTTTTAGGTGCAACATATTTTAGTTTCCAATTTATATTAAATCTCAAAATATTTATAATCAGCAATAAGTATTTGACTATTTTGATATTTGCGAACCCTGCAAAAATTTATTTTTTATCATAAGCGATAAAAATAAGAGTATTTTATGAACTTTTTTGTATTTTAATATCACCCCCCCCCCACCTCTGCCTGTTTTTTTTTTCTTTTTAAATATCCCAGCAGTAGGGTTGTTTTGTGTGTTAATAAACGAAAGCGTTAAAAGATGTTTTTTGTTTAGTATCCTTAAATCTTGACTGAATGATACTAAAGCATTTTGGATTTTGGCTGCCAGACTGCTTGGTTTCAGAAACAAAATACTACTACATACTAGGGTGTAAAAAATCAGATTTTTATTATTTAAATCCGATTTTTTTTATTTAAATAGGATTTTTTTTTTTTTCTCTGTGTTAAAATATTAAACATTTACCAAGAATTAAGCATTTCAAAAATGAACAACCCTTCAGTTACTAACATAATCTATGTTTTTTTGCTTTAATTGATAAAATTTTAACTATGCAATTATAGAATTTACAAAAAACTGCAAATTAAAAATTTCTTTAGTAACATACAACATTATGTGCACTAATATTTTGTAATAATTATGTAAACCAATATTAAATACTGCTTACATTTTAAAGTTATTGATAAATTGCATTTAATTTTAAATTGATGATACAGATTAAATTTTGTAATTATTAAACAATTAACTGTTTAAGAACACAATCTACAATTTTGAAAAAGTGATTGAAAAAAGGTGATAAATAATAGTTTGATAAATTCATAAAGCAGCCAGTAATTTTACACAGGTTCTAAAGCGTATGTATATCAAATCGATCAAAAATTGTAGCAATGTATACAGCAAATTCACACATAATTTAAAAATAGATTACAAAACTTGTATTTTTGAAACTTAAATCGGATTATTTCCCCATAACATTAAAATATTTGAATAGCTACTAAATATTATAATGTTTTGAAGTTATTTAACATTTAGTTAGATGTTTTTTTTTTAAATGTATAATACGTCTTTTTACACAGTTTAATATTTTTATAATTAATAATAACAAATATTACATTTTTTACAAGTGATTTAGTGATCATTTTCATTACTGATTATAATGCTTTTTTACACTATTTTAAAAAATCAGAAAATATGTGATTTTATCATCTGATTCAAATCAATTGATTAAAATCATTGACACTCTATTGCTATGTTTATTGTATATAAAAGAATGAATAACTTGATTATTAAAAGGAAATTATGGCATTGTAAATTATATTAGATTGAAATATAATTTTTAAATTAAATGCTTTTTATGTTTGTTAGATAAAAACCATGCTTTTTAGAAACTTACTGTACTTAAATTTTCACAATACTCAGGAATTATGCTTAGAAACAATTATTTAAAGCTGTGTTTTGTGTATTCATAAGTCACAATACGTGTAGAAACTTTCCAAATTATGTTCATTTTAGATTTGAATACTTTTTACGTCATTTTAAACATTTAGAATTTTTTTTATTTTAATCAATGATTTTTTTTAAATCACTTGATTAAAATCATGATTTAAATCGCTGATTTAATCGTTGACACCCTACTACATACAGACTCGCCAAGTTCCGAAACCCAAAAATCAGAAATGAAATCAGTTTTTTTTTTTCAGTTTTAAATTGCGCATTGTTGTCATATAAGATTAAATATAAACAATTACACAGACTATTAAAAAAGGTGCATTACAATCAAGAGCACGGGAAAACGTGTGCAAATCAGAAGCATTGTCAAATGAAAAAGGTAATAACATCAGAAAGAACGAAATAGGTACTTACATATTTCAGGAAAAAATGTATTTATTCAAAGGAAAATGCGCTGTAGCAATGGCGACCGCTTCCTTCTTCCTCGCGAACAACCGTCAACAACAACATCGTCTTCATCCGGGATCTTCGTAGCTCTCGTGTTTCAACCAATCAGATTCACGCTTCCAGAAAAACTGTGTTTTCTAGCATATTTCACCGTGATTTGATATCGGGCCGTTATCTGTTGCACATGACTATACGATTAGCACATTTTCCTCGGTAATTATGCTCATAATGATACCTTTTAACCGAGGAAATTGTGCCCATCGAAAACCGGTTATCAGGTACTGCTCGCAAGGATATACCTGTGTTATTACTCGAGCACATTTCGAGGAATTGATGAAAGGCCGAGAAAAATACGATCTGTCGATGCTACTAGGGATAGTGCTGGCGCGTATAATGCAAACTTTTAACACTTCTACCGGCAAAATTAATCCAAATATATAATAATAATATATAATATATAATAATATATAATAATATATAATAATGCAAACTTTTAACACTTTTGTTTGGTGTTAGCATATTTACAACAAATGTAAGAATGTCTGTGAAATGTTTTATTCTTAAGTTTTCTGAAAGTTATTGCCGTCAACCTAAACTGAGTTAGGATGAAACATTAAAGACACTGTATTTGTGACTCAATAAGTGATTTGCAACCCTATGTTCCTATATGATTTTTTATCTTTGTTGCATTCCTGATTTCCCATGTCACTTTGTAAACTTCTTTTTTTTTTAATCACCCTGTATAATATGGTGTGCATAGCACTTATCTGTCATTTCCAGGGGCACACAAAAGAATTTGACTATAGAAGAAAATGACCAATAATTGAATTATTGAAGGCCACAAGCAATGCTTGCTGGAAATGCATTTTCCGTTGGGTTAAGCGTTTTGAACTTCCTGGCACAATTTCCGATTCCGTTTTAAAAGTAAAGGCATAAAACTGACAGGCCTATTAACGCGGTTTGAAATCGAATAGAGTTTTCCATTTTCTGATAAATAAATTAATTATAGAGTTATAAGCGATTCTTGTCACGTGACGACAATTTTTCCCTCTTTCTCGGGTTGCCGCGTCGGGAATTCGATTCAAAACTCCAAATTTTATCGTATTTTCTGAAGGATCACTTGCCATTATCAAAAAATTGAAAAGGCATTCGATTGCATAATTTATCAATACGAACCCCTTCCAATTTAATGTGTTTTCGAAAATAAAATAAATTCAGGAATATGTCAGAAAATAGCTCCTTTGAATTTGAGAGCAGCCTTAGGTCTGTTTTAAAATCCAAACTAGTACTTTATGATATTTTGCTGAATTCGTATTTTTTTGTATACGCATGAGATTGTCAGATGCTCTTATTTTGAAGCTTTGAAATCGAACTGTTTTTCTAATTTTCGTTAAAGAAAATCTTTCATAAAATGCTGTCAAAGCATTTAGCATTTGAACCGAATTTCTACAAATCATTTTAAACTAAATTTCCAGACACGATATTCCGATAAAATCTTCATGTAACAACTATCATTTATAAATCAACATGTAATTCATAAATCACATATAAATTTAAGACGTCAACGAGCGGGTCAGGCAGGATTGAAGCGATTAAATCATCAGACGACAGCGGCAGCTTAGATATCATTATACACTATATGGCCAAAGGTGACCGATCACTTACGATTTTTGACGTTTTATTAACTATCTGGAAAAATACATGAGGAATCAATCTGAAACTGCAGGTGTGTGAACAGCATAGTATAGGTCATATATTTCTGCGAAGATTTTTTCCCGAAACCCCATAGGGGACAAACAAATTGAAAAAGAACGAATATCTTTTGGATAACCCTGTAAAAACTAATGTAGCAAAAGCGTTCAAACTCGAGATTATTAATAAGTATCTTATTGTAATATACTGTGTTCATTTTTATGAGGATAGCATATATAGTAGTAGAGAAATTAAAGTTTTTATACACTCTAAATGAAAAAGAGTGACTATTCACTCCGAGGAGTGAATAGTCACTCTATCGCAGAGTCAAAATATGCCCAACCTCTTTAGAGTGACTATTCACTCTGAGCCAAAGTGAAATTTTTGACTCTCTGAAAGAGTGAATAGTCACTCCTTGAAAGTGAATATCCACTCTAAACAGGGGTGGATAATCACTCTTTCGGAGGAGTGACTATTCACTCTTGCTAAAGGAGTGCAGTTTAGTTTTTCACCCCTGGTAGAGTGAATAGTCATTCTTTCATAGGGGTGAATGTTCATTTTTTTTTTTTTTTTTTTTTTTTTTTTTTTTTTTGTAGTGGGTGGTTTTTTTTATTTTGCTTTTATGGTCATTTTAAAAGAATCCCATCTTTTACGGCATGCAATGGAAAGATACAAGCGTGGTAAAGATTGTAATAAAATACTTTATTAGCAATATTTATTTAATTCATAGTTTATAACACTAATTGAACTTTTAAGGAAAAATTCAGTTAAAGTTGCATACGAATTTACATTAGATTACTGACAGAAATAAACTAAAATACTTTATTCAAATCTTATCCTTTGTGTTTGCTTTTATTGCATGCCCTATAAAGATATTACTTTTAAAGTTTTATTAATAACTTTTTAATAGGTGGATGTTATATGTTTAACAATGTTTGATCTCATTTTAATTTTTGTTTTAAATATAAAACCGTACTTTTTCCTTAAATTATTGCTATTTTTGCAAAGTGCTATTGTTCTAAAATATGTTTAATCTTTCCATTTAAACGCAATGCTTATAAATTCACTTCTTTTTTAAATAAGTTCTAAGCATGATTTAAATACTAAGAATGTGTAATTTTTTTTATCCGCTGTGATTTTCTTTTGTTTTATTTAGTATGAACATGAAGTCTAAATTTTGAGTTCTCTGGAATATGCATATTTTTTTCTTTTAAACATATTCCTTAACTTAATCATGATCGATAATTTTCGTCCGTTATTGCCATAAGCCACGATAAGCCATATTTAATTTAAATTTTTTATTCTCGTAGATATTGTATTTTGTGACTATGAGCAAAATAGATTTTATATGTTTTATAGGAAAAGATTGACCTCGGAAATACAAAAAAAGGAAACTTAAAAATAAAGTAAATGACTTCCTTAGAAATATTCTTATTGTTTTTAAAACATTTTAGTGTAAAAAAGTGGTTATTAATCTCGTTAAAAAAATATTCAGTCCTGTATTATGTAAGCAAATATGAGTATTTTAAAAAATATACTAAACAAGTCTTATTCATAAACTTCAAAACAGGCATAAAAAAAAACATTTTATTCCAATGCTTAAATATAATGTTATATTGTTTAGCGCCAAAAGTTACGTGTATCAAAAACGTAGAAAATGTTTTTATAATAGAAAGAAATTTAATAACTGATGCAGAATATCTATAATTAAATTTTTTTACATTACTCAGTCTCGAAATTTTAAAATCATAATCCGCAGAAAAATATTTAAATACAATTAAAAAAAAAATTAATACACAGTAAAACCTCCCTAAGGCGACCAAGTACCGTTCCAATAAAATTGGGTCATTCCGAGAGGTGGTCTCTTAATGGAGGTCATGTTTAAATCTATATTTTAATTGTTTAAAAATGGTAACAATGCTACTAAAATTTATTTTTCACATTTGGAAAAAATATAAAAATTTAAGTATCAAAATAAAAGTTAATTACATAAGTTAATTACTGAAGAGTTTTAAAAATGAATACATTGTGTGTGAGCTTTGCTTTAATTTTACAGTTTTACATTTTATAATTTTTATCTCCAAGTCCTTTCGAAGTTCGGTAAATAAATGCATTTTTTTGTGGACGGGAACAAATAATGACGGTTTCATTACTTTATCTATTTCTACGAGAGTTTTCCGACAGAATAGGGCAGAGGAGTTTATTGACAGTTATTCTTAATTTGTAATCAGAGTTAAATTCATTGCCTAAAAAGGCACAAAGGGATTTAAAAACTCTTAAAAACACTTGAAAGTTACCGGGATAAAAGAAAATCTAAACTTAGTTTAGAAATTTGATGAATAATGCACTCTCCGGAATTATTTCTTTAATAAAACCTTCTTCAAGCAACCAGGAAAAAACGGAATTTATTTCATTTTCTTCAAAGAAATTGATCTCTCATGGAGGTTTTTCAACTGGGATGGTCTCTGAATGGAGGTAAAATTAGTATTTAGCCTATGGGAATAAATTTCGTTCCATGAAAAAATGGTCGTTCAGGGAGGTGGCCGCTTAATGGAGTTGGTCGCACAGTGAGGTTTCACTGTACCAACCTTTTCGTAATAGCAAAAACATCAAATATCATATTTAACTCCGAAACAATAATAAATACTCTTAACTGTATATAATCCGAAATCAGTAAAAAAAATTAAAAAAAAAATCTCATGTAACAGCAAATTAATGTTTCCGAATGTGTCTCCTACGAAATTTAAACTTCCAGATATTCTTCTCTCATGAGTCAGTCACCCTTTCAAACGAAAGAGATAAAACTTTTTTGTTTTGATCTTTGGCAAAAATTTGCAACGCAGCATTGAATGAGAAGAATTAAATATTTACTCATTTTTTTATTCACATTTCCCGAACTAATGATTTGCTTAAGCATTGTGCGTATTAGAGGTCTGCATGGGCTGAAATTTCCAAGCCCGGGCCCGGCCTGTAGAAAAAAATTGGCCTGACCCGGACCGGTAAAAAACTTAAAAGTTTTGCCCGAGCCCTGCCGGCACGAAAAAAAAAGTTAAAAGTACGGCTCGAGTGAATTTCAAAAAAACATTGATTTTTTTTTTCTTTGAAGTATTAAAAATGTGAAAAATGCTATACAGTAAGACGGAATTGCATAGAAAAGAAAAATAAAATGCATTTATAGTCAAGTTTCCTTCTTAGCGAGTGTAAATGTATTATATATTCTTTTGTTATGTATTAGTATATTGATTATGCATGGATCAACACGTTAGTGAGTTTAAAACTGGTTCCGTCATAGGCAGGTTCTTTTTCACACGTTTTATTATGTTTTAATTTAGTTATATTTTAATAAGCGCAGAAATTTAGTGTTATTTAAAAATAATAAATTTTAATGTTTAAGTGTAGAATAATGGCCATTTGAAAATGTATGCATTTTTTGCAAAAATGTTTGGGCCAGGCCTAATTTTATTGAAATTTGAATGGACCAGGCCACGCTGACACAATGATTTTCATACGGGCTAGGTAAAAATTAGGACTGAAAATTTCGCAATGAACCAGTCCCGGCTTTGTACAGAAAAAATAAGTTAGGCCCGGCCCGAGCCTTCAGAAAAAAGTGTGGCCCTTACACAACCCGAGTTCCGTGAGTGAAAATCGGCCCGAGCCGGTCCGTGCAGATCTCTAGTGCATATTCAATTGTTAAAAGAATTATATTTCAAACCGCTACATGAAGAAATATAACAGACAATCACTTTTGAACACTCTAACGATCAATCTTTTCCTATACAACATATAGCTATTTAGCTAATAATCTTAACGTTTCACATATCTACACGGATAAATGTTTAAAATTAAATAAGACTTACCTTTATTTTATGTATTCCATAAAGAATAATTTTAATGATATCCGAATCTGTTAATCGTAAAATGGCGGACGAAAAAGTGATCATTTTTCTTATCTTTATCATTTTTCTTATCTTATCTAATAAGCAATGCATACGTAAGTCACTCTTTCAGGAGTGAGACAATTCACTCCTTTCTAGAGAGTGGAAAATTCCACTCTTTAAGGAGGGTATTTTTATAAAATTCACTGCAAAAAGAGTAAAAATGCCTGTCACTCTTTCAAAGAGTGAGCTTTTCACTCCTCTCAATTTTAGAGTGTAAAAACAGCCCCAAATTTTGCCAAGCTTTTTGCTTATAATTTGCAGAGTTCTTAATATAAAAAAAAGTTCTTTTCAGGAAATATGACAAACAGCATTGTACACAATACTCTAATCAGAATTAAAAAAAAAAAAAAAAAACAATAAAAATTGGATGAAAAATGAGCAGGTTTACTAAAAGATGTTTCACTGCGCAGGCGCGAATGCAATCAAAATGTAATATGCATAATGTATTAGCTAAGTATATCGAGCAGCTTTTGTGAAAGTCTCAAAATCGTAGTTGGAAAATTCTGAAAATTATCGTCGATAGAATAAGTTCGAAATCCATTGTTCTCAAAAAGAAGCAAAAAGATAAGGGGTTGTATCCAAATATAGTAGTACATGCAATATTGTGTACGCTATCTTGGCACTAATCAACAGATATTTGATACAACCCCTTATCTTTTTGCTTCTTTTGGGGAACAACGGATTTCAAGCTTATTCTATCGACGATAATTTTCAGAATTTTCAAGCTATGAATTTGAGACTTTCATAAAAGTTGCTCTATGTACTTAGCTGATACATTATGTATATTACATTTTGATTGCATTTGCGCATGCGAAGTGAAACAATTTTTTGTAAACCTGCCCATTTTTCATCCAATTTTTATTATTTTTTAATTCTGATTACAGAGTATTGTGTACAATGTTGTTTGTCATATTTTCTGAAAAGAACTTTTTTTTATATTAAGAACTCTGTAAATTATAAGCAAAAAACTTGGCGAAATTTGGGACTGCTTTTATAAAAACCTTAATTTCTCTACGAGTATAAATGCTATCCTCATAAAAATGAACACAGTTCATTACAATAAGACACTTATTAATAATCGCGAGTTTGAACGCTTTTGCTACATTAGTTTTTACAGGGCTATCCAAAAGATATTCGTTCTTTTTCAATTTGTTGCCTTGTCCCCTATGGGGTTCCGGGAAAAAAATCTTCGCGGAAATATATGACCTATACTATACTGTTTACACACCTACAGTTTCAGGTTGATTCCTCATGTATTTTTCTAGATATTTAATAAAACGTCAAAAATCGCAAGTGATCGGTCATATTTGGCCATATAGTATAGCTCTTGATAGCGGTCAAGAGTGGGTTGGAACAACCGCTGCTACTTCGCATAAAAGACGACCGCGAGCCCGTCGGTCTCCTATAACCTTTACGACCCTTAAATTGGCACAGGACCTTTAAACTTTCAAATAATCAATTTTCTTATTTTGTTTTATTCTGAACTTTTTAAAATTTTCTCCGCAATATGCAAAAAACCACATGTAAATTTTTACCGAAACTGGGACAGTTGTTTTATATAAATATGTAACAAAAAATTAACCTGCACACATTTTTACGGTTGATATTATTTTTTGAACTCTGTCCCTGGGTTTTTCATCCTTACCGTCCCTCTTGCTAAACTTATACAGAAAATCACTTCAGATGCAGCCACAGAATTTTTTTCAAGTTTATTCTCGAGCAGAAGTATGCTAGAGAAAGAATGCCTAAAATTCTTTGACAGAAAATTTACTGCAGAATTTAATCCAGCATTTAAATATCAATTTCAAGATCGTGGCTTTATTGGTAGTCTTACCATCCCCAAGGTTTATTCCTGCACTTTTCGTAGTAAATAAATAAAAAAAAGTTAATTTAATCCAATGTTAACAACTGTTTCTAAAAATCAATGAACATTGTGACTATCATTTAGTCTTAACACGATTTTCCTAAAAATAGGTGGTAATTTTCCTTACCATCCCATTCTTACCATCCCATCCTTACCATCCTTTTTTTCTCCTTACCGTCCCCCTTTTCCCCCCTTACCGTCCCTTCTTTAACACCTCTTTAAGACAATGTTATACCAAAATTTTGTACTAAAATACTACATTGTTATTATTTCTTATTTGAATTTTCTGTGGGTACTATGCAAATTTATTATAAGTAAAAATTTAGAAGAAAATAAAAAGTCACAGTGGTAAAATGGTAAGGAAAATTAAACTCGTAAGTTTAACTTAAACCTCAGTTAAATAAAAAATGTTTCGCTGCTGACGATTTTTTCTTTAATTTGAATCATTAAGGCATTCTTCTATCAGATTAAAATGTTATTTTAGCAAGTTTAATTTACAAGATTTTTATTCCCGAAAGTCAAAAGATTGTGAAAAAGCCCATATATAAAAATGTAATTGATATTGTGACCATCATGAAGTGAGCAGGAATGCTGGATGCATTATCATACAAAAAAGATCCAATAAGATGCGTTAACTCTTTAGAAAGAAATACTTAGAAAATAAACCTATTGCGGGAGACTAGTATTTGAAAGAACTATAAAGGGTGCATTTCAATATCTTTAAATGATTTTTTTCTGTTTAGGATATTACATGTTGAACTTTAACGATGTTATTTTGTACGTTTTTTATTTTGATTGCAGTTTTTTCCCCCTCCTATGAGGCTACTTTCACTTTCGGAATTGGTTCCGAAAGTGAAAATAATTAAAAAAAAAAAAAGATATCCAAAATCGAAAAAGTAAACTTTAACCCGGTTACAATTCAAGCTCAACTATCCTAAACAGAAAAAATCATTTACAAATATTGAAAAGCAAGCGAGAAATTCAAGAAGAACACTCCCATTGGTTTAACATTAGCTTGCGAGTTTGAATATCTCGCTTGCATTTCAATATTTTTAAATGATTTTTTTCTGTTTAGGGTATTACAAGTTGATCTTTAACGTTGTTAGTTTGTACGTTTTTGATTTTGATTGCAGGTTTTTTTTCCGCCTATTCACTTTCACTTTCACTTTCGGAACCTGTTCCAAAAGTTAAAAAAAAAAAAAAAAAAAAAAAAAAAAACTATATCCAAAATCGAAAAAGTAAACATTAATCCTGTTACAAGTAAACCTCAACTATCCTTAAAAAAAAAAAAAAAAAAAGCATTAAAATGCAAGCGAGAAATTAAAAAAGAACGCTCCCATAGGTTTAACATTAGCTTGCGAGTTTCTTCACGTGAATAGTGTAGTCTCTTAAGACAATGTGATTCGTATTACTGTGGCTTTAAACACCTCATTTGTAATACTACAACTAGCGTAAAATGTGTGAAAATGAAATCTATCTATAATGGAATCCAGAAAAAATTACATGTTCCTAATAGAAAAAATACCAACAATTATACCTGATAAGACAGAAACCTGCATAAAGCAGAATTTTCTTGCGTTCCTTTGGGTTTCGTTGTTAAGGTTTTAATGAATCAATATTTGACTATATGACAAAGTTTTTGACGTAATTCAGTATTACGTTCCACTTGAAATAGATTGACCAATATATATAAAAGGTCTTCTACTCGGTAATATGAATATGTAAATATACTTTATAACACGTTTTATAGAATTAAACGTAAGTTTTCCTAAAATATATATATTAGTTACAAATGCAATGCAATTTTCATGCTATAATATTTAAATTTTGAGATGTAATTCTGATATTTTCAAAGGAGACATTTTTCGTTTAAAATTTTTGTACTTTAAATATTATTTTAAATTGTAGTTTACATAATATCTTTGTTGTAGTCATACAAAATAATTTTTTTTATTAATAAAATGATGCATCTTTTTTTAAGTCGGAAAAATATTTTTTTTAATGTACAATTCTCATGATTAAGTGTTACCAGAAAATGTAGTTATTTTGATAGAAGTTTTTTTGCTGTGGACTTAAAATTAAAAAGAAAAAACAGGGTCTATACATTGTCTATAATTTGTCAACGAGCATTTTTTCTTATTTTCATTCATATTTATTGATCATGTGGAATTTTTCAAATCTCAAAAATAAAATAACGAAATGCCTAATGACATTTGATGCTGCCATCTATAATGAAAAATTGGAACTACATCTAAATCACGTGATGCTGAAGTTGGAAGCACCAGTGTAGTGAACCGAGTATTATTTTTGGGTACAAGTCCTGTGACTGAAAGCCTATCTTCATTCTTCTCCTCTATATTCTACATTTATGATCTAAAACACTGTTTTGAACATTTTTCATTCACATTCCGTCAATTTTGACGGGGTTATATACTAGTGATAAATAAAGCTAGATATGCAAAATATTTAGTAATAATCTGTTTGGTGAATACTTGAAAGGCGATTTTCTTTGAATTTCGTTAAAGAGCATAATAATACACAGACGTAAAAAAGCTTCTTTTATCGTTTATATTCAAGAATAAATTAAATTATTCTTCGGGTCTGTTTCCTATGTAAATGCAATAATAAAAATAATTTTTAATTTGGCGCTAAGTTTTACTTTTAGGGGTATGCGTTAACCGAAATTGCTTTATAATAATCGAGATTTTATCCACGAATTTCAGGTACTTTTTGCCTTTAGCTACGCTCAAATGATAACTTTACAAATACTGTTCTATTTGCCACCATCAGCATTACAAAGTTTGTTCCTTACACTGCAAGTATTGCTCATTTGATGATAGTAAAACAAGAACGAAAATCATACGTCCAGCATAGACTGTGAAACATATTTCAACACATTCAAAATACTATAGTAAAACTTCACAGTTTATTAAGATAAAAGGTGATGTTTAAACCAGGAATTTTGCTTTTTCAGAATTTAGTGTCGCCCCCGATGAAAAAAAAAATATGTGTATATATAAATAGTACAAAACCTATTTAAATTTTAAGACTTAAAGCACACACTTTTATTTTATCTAAAATGACGTCATTCGCATTCGCTTAAGAATTCCACATTTACGATCCGCTCTTAACCCTTAAATGCATAGTGATGTAAATTTCCATCACCTTTTTATTTAATTTTTAATACATAAATTAAGTTCTTACAACCACTATATTTATATAGAAATATTAATCGTGTAAAAAGTACAAAAATATGCTGTTAAATAAAGTTAAAAATCTATCTTAAGGTTTCTGGCGTCTAATCCATATATAAAAATAAAAAAAACACAATTCTAAAAGAATAAATCATGCAATTAAGGGTTAAACATCTACAGTAAAGCATGCATAAGGATGTCACTATCGTAAAACAATACACAAATGCAGCAAAAAGATGCCGTCATTAAAGAAACCCGACAAAAAAAACGGCTATCTAATGATTCATAGGCATTCATTTGATTGTAACATTAATATTCAATATAACATATTAATATTAATATTCATGTAACATATTAATAGTAACATATCAATATTAATATTAATATTAATATTAATATTAATAATATAACATATATGTATTAATATTCAATATAACAATTTCAGTTGTGACGTCAGTCAAGACGTTTTGGTTGGAAACTGACTCCAAACAAATGGTTGCTATGTTGTATTTTGTATTTTGTTTGTGCGTTGCAGCTATATCTCATATCTATACCTCACATCTAACTGTTTTAATACTTGATATGTACTGGTAACATTTTCCACAATTTATATTTAAAAAGAAATGGCGCATAGCAACCGTTTGTTTGGAGTCAGTTTCCAACCAAAACCTCATGACTGAGGTCACACTGAAAGCGTCTACAGATAAATAAAATTAAATACTATAGTTTATAATAGCTCCATGTTTTAACAGAAATTTTATTTTTCTAAAATAGCACGTATTTTAATTACATTTTCTTTCGGTTGTTATGAGAAAATGGCAACAAAAACATATAACTGCTATTTTTCAACTATTTTCCCTTTACTTTCTATATAAATGGAGCACTTGAATTGCCAAAATTAAACAAATGGTGCTAAATACTACAAAAAAATTAATATTACAAAAATAAATGGAGATACAATTTTCAAACAAATTGCATTTAAAAGTACTTTTTTTTCCAATACGATGGTATAAAAATTTAAAATGTGCGATGCTTAGAAATTAAAAAAATTGCTCTAGAGAATTTAATCGCACAATGATACATCTGCTTTGTTTATCGCTACCATCTGTAAGCTAACGTTATTTTTCGGAGACAAAATAAGGTGGGAGAAAGAAATAGCATACCGTCCCGGGGGCTAATAAACAAGGGATGAGAAGGGATGCCCGCACTGCGAAATCAGCTTTCGCTTTAGAGAATAAGTGTAATTTGGTTGTGTGTGTGAGGGAGGGGGGCAAATAAATTTGAAATCGCATAACGCATTCGAAAGCTAAATTTGTGATATTACTATCAACTAGGGGATCGTATCCGGGCTTCCCGGCTTAAAGAATATAGGTGAAAAAATTTTTTTAATTGAAAACTAATATTTTTTTTATATGGAATAATTTTTTAGATTGCGAAATTACATTAAAAAAGAATTTTCATTAGGGAAATACGAATTTCACAATCAAATATTTTTTTGAAATTTATTAAAAGCAATATTTTCTTATTAGCCGCATGCTAAGAGTTACTTGACCAAGATTTTGCTACTTAAGGCAACCTTTTATGTTCGGATAATTTCAGAGTTTATACATGTCTGTAAAATTTCTGTTTTATTTATATTATTTTATTTATTTATTCATAGGATTTTTTTTTGAAATGGAAATTAGCCGTAAGAAAATTGTGAACTCTTTGTTTTAAGGGCAAACGGATTAATTTTTCGTAATCGAGCTCCGCGTAATATAGATAAATTAAAAAATATTTCATGTTTTAAAATTGTTTTTAAAACCGACAATCAGTAAACTGAGATGAACTTTGCAAACAAATTCTATTTGAAAAAAATCCTAATCCTATATGGGGATCTAAAAATTTAAATTGTACGATTACAAATATGTTACATTTGTGTTTTTCCAATATTATACTTTTATTACTTTATAAATGAAGTATTAATTTCGCTAATTTGTCTTTTACAAATGTGTTAGATTGGTGGGTTTTCTAATATTATTCTTTTATTTGTTTATAAAGGGAGTATTATTTTCGTTATGCAAAAATAGTCAGAAACAAATGCTGAAAAATGTTTGTTGCTTTATGTGTAAAATGTTTATTATTATTATGTATTGAAACCGGCACGTGATAAGATAAACTTAAAAAAAAAACATGCTTAAAAATTATTTTAGAAAATATAATACATCAGTCAATTAAGATACAGTTTTAAAATAAATCGCATTTGAAAGTAATTTTTTTTCCTTATGCGACGAAAATTGAAAACGTACGATGGTTAGAAGATTAAAAATTTGCAGTAGCGAAAATTTGAAGACCGAAATTTGATCGTGAAGTGTTGCCATTCGCAAAATGACGTCAGCGTTACGCACATATACGTTTGTTCTTTATAACATAGATACTTAATCAGTAAAATATAATAAAGATCAGTTATTAGGATGTGGTTATCAATCGAGGCTCTTATGCTCGGTATTCCCGAATGAAAAACAGCAATTTTCACCTTCTCAAAATTTGCATACGCATTTCTCATATCCATATTCCTCATTAAAAAAAATGTATTTTGTTTTAGCATTTAAAAATCATTTTAACTCAAAACTTGAAGTCACGATTGTCAGCAACACCTTTTATGTGAACAGACGCACTATTTACTTGAGATTCTAATCGCAATTCTGGACAGTAAAAATTTCCGTAATTTATGATTTTTAGACGCATTTGTGTTAAAATGTTTAGTTTTATCAAAGAAAATGATCATTTTCTTTTAAATATGACTTCATTTTTACTTAAATAAGCATTTCGCCAGTGTCTGAAACTTAGTATCAGTACACATGCAGAAGAAAAACAATATAGAAAATTTATGAAGAAAAATGCGTGTTTTCAAAAGCAATATATCATTTTCCTCTATTATGCCCCTAATATAATGTTTTGCTCCTAATGGGATTTTGCGACACAAAACTCTCTGCAACAATTTTGAATTTTTATCAGAAAATAACACGAATAAAGATAAAAATACCTCAATATTACTCTCATGTCTGCAATAATGGAAGCTATATAATTCTCACCATTTTGAAGAAATTTCATAAATGCTTTTAAAATTAAAATATAAAAGTGGGAATATTAAAAAAAAAATAAATAAATAAATAAAAAGATAGGTAGTGCGATCACATCTGCAAATGAAGAGCTTTTAGTTAAAAAAAAATATTAGTAAAATTGGTTCAGTGAAAGATCAGGGCTGATGAATGAAAAACACACTTGTGTTTTGTATAGATTATATAAAATTATGAAAAATTAAATTAAGCGAATTATGTTATTTTGATAAAATTATAGTAGAATGTCCTAAAGAATAGCATTAAAATTTTATTATTCGAGAGAATTTTGGACAAAAACTTCATGAACATGGTATTATTTTAAACAACGAATTATTTGTTTAAGACACTCTAAATTTCTGCAAAACATTGCGTTTTATCAGTGTGTTATTTCGATTATATTATTTTCAAAAGTGAAGCATTCTCACATGTGAAGAATTTCAAAGCAGCTGGGCTGTGAAAATGACGCACTTCTACAAAACATAATTCAGGTTTAAGAATTAAAATACACGCTTTTTTATAAAATGACGTCATTTGCATCCACTAAAGCAATCTACTTTTACAATCCAATCTTAAACTTCGTCTATAGAAAAGTATGCATATGACGTCATTGTCACGGAATAATATACAATATTCTTGACATAGGCAATATTTTAATTTAAATTTTTTTTCAGGTTTTATGAGAAAATGGCAACAAAAAGAATCAGTATCTCCTATTTTCGACTATTTTCCATTTACTTTCAATGACTTTCAATAGAAATGGGTTACTTTTGTTGCCACAATAAGAAAAATGGTATTAAAAACTACAAAAAAAAATAATATCTCAAAAATATATTAGGATACAGCTTTCAAAGAAATTGCAATTAAAAGAGCATTTTTTCCCTTATACGACGGTGTAAAAATTTAAAATGTGCGATGTTTAGAAGTTTAAAAATTTGCAGTAGAGAAAATTGCAAGACCAATATTTTATTTCAAATTTCAAAGTGTTGCCATTCGCAAAATGACATATGCGTTACGCACAGATATGTTTGTCCTTTATAATATAGATAGTCGAACAAAAACCGAATTGGTCTGATCTGTATATTCAGAATACTATAAGAAAACTTCACAGATTGTTAAGGTGAAAGGTGATGTTTAAATAAACAAGGGGCGAGAGGGAGTAATTGAAAGGATAATAAAGCGATTTAAATAATTTTTCTCTGCAGAAAGAAATATAATTCAACTAAACCTTAGAAGAAATTGTATATATTTTTCAATATTTTGAAAACTCCATTACAAGGGTAGAAATTTCGCTTTATTGTATATCGGCAAGAAACAAAAATTTACATTTTCTTATACATATTGTAATTTTCCCAGCTATTTTTTTAAGTAAAGAAGTTGAACTTATCAGTGTATTTAATCTATTTCTAAACGTCTCCAGTCTTTAATAATTCAGCTATTATTCAGCAGAAATCCCGTGCAACTGGTCAAGCGATAAATCCAACATTGCTATGAAAAATAACCTTAATGTTGCATACTCTATGAAATAATTGTGCTAATTATAGTGTTATAGTATAGCAACAGTCAATAAAATTTTATCTTGAATCTAACTGTGAAAATAATATTTAATTTATGGGTATCTGTTGCGATCTTCAACGTGGTGATTCAAAGTATTATATTAAATCTTTTCGTTTTATAATATTATCTCTCTTTACAACTTTTTTATTTTTATTTAAAAAAAAAAAAACAGTAATTGTTTTATATTTCATTTTTCGAGATGTTTGTATTATTTTATATTTGAAAAATTCATTTTAATTCTTTATCCTAACGATAAGTTTCACAACAGATTGATTTTTATTATTAAAAATCAAGGTTATATAGGCATATGATGCATCATAATGAGGACGGAAAAATTCTCTTTGCAACACTGCAAACCGAAAAAAAAAAAAAAAAAAACATACGATAATTTTTAAAATTAGTGCGTACATACCGACAAACACTTCTAAGGCTTCTTGTTTTTAATGTATCTATATTCTATGTATGTTGTGGGAGGTTAAAGTATATTAAGAAAAACATTAATATATATATTATTTTATTTTAGAGTGCAACTGTGGTAAAACATTTGGCTGTGAATTCGGTTTTACCGGTAAAGTTTCAAAATGTCTTTGTACAACCGGATACACTGATATTAAAGGTGTCTGTAAAGGTAAGTGACAAAAATAAGAATTGACCTACCTCATCCATTTGATTAATTCATGACGTAATACAATTTACTGTTAAGAAAGTTCATTCCATAAAGCACTGCTCCTTTGTTTGACATCTTTAATATGATGCCGTAATGTTAATCTTTTTATAATGGTTCTTTCGGGGACTTAACACTATAAATAATGATAAATGTTACAAAATTATCTTTGATGTTACATGGATTTAAATGTCATATGGGTTAAAGGAGTATTCAGCTAAATGTAATATATTTCCCAAAGTTTTACCGGGGTCGAAAAGTTAAGCAAGAAACACAAAATGAAAAATTCCGAACTATATAGTTAATTATGAATATTTAAAAAAAGTTATATAAACATTATTTGTATTTATTTGAGTACCATTCCTACAGCTCAGGCAGTTGTTCCGACGTCCCTTTAAAGTCATATGGTCTAGAGTGTCACAATCACTAACTGTGAACCAAAATGTGATAAGCTTTATACATCTCAAAACTATTCTCATGTAACCTTTATTTGGTGACTCCACTGAGAAGTCACAGTTACTGTTTCGATGAGGTCGATTGGTTACTTTCACGTAATCAACATTAAAAGATTTTTTGTGAAGGCAACATGAGTGTTGCTTTGTGATAAGTGACCAAATAAAGTTCAACGAAGTCACATGGAGACACTAAAGCTACGACATTCAAAATTTCGTTCTGGGAAGTCATCGTGAGCGCTCATTTGTGACAAGTTACAACATGACTTTATTATGCTGTAACTTGGGGATTCGCCATAAAAGATCTATTATTGTGTCCAATGAATTCACCTGGGGACTCTCTCAGGTTACTGACATTTGGTGATTCTATTCGGAAGTCACCACGAGCAACCCTTTGAGTCAAGTCAGAGATGACTTCATTACGCAGCCACAAAGAAGTAATAACAGTGTCTTCGCAGTGGATTGGCCAACTGACTATCACTTAAGGGTAATAATTAGACGAATGAAGGATATATCATTTCAGTTCATTGTAGTGACTGCAACACTTGTGACCATTTAAGACACCAATTAGACATCAGATTGACTAGCTGCGATATTAAGTAATTACAAATATTTTTATTTATTATTTAAAAATGAGCCTTTTGTATTTGTTGCTAAACTTGTAGACACCAGAAAGTGACATTTTATTCGAGTGTTTTAGAAATATTGTATTACTTGCATATTTATGACACAATGTTCAGATACAATTTTCAGATACGTACTCATTAAAGAAGTCGCTATAAAGCAGAAAGAACTATCTCTATAATAATAGCAAAAGTCATTTGACTCAACAGTTACTGGCTGACCGCTTCGCTTTTTATATGCCAGGCAACCATTATGGATTTTTAATGTTAGATGGACGCAGGGGATAAATGTTCTATATAATTTTGTAATATGCTGATTTGCAAGTCCTACATAAATTTCTAACTAATTTATCAATAATGATAAGGTGAAAAAAAGGTAGGACGTAATATTTTCAAGACCAAAAATTCACGTATATGATGAAAAAGAGATCACATTGTCGTTATCATTACCTTTATCTCAAGTATTAAATTTTGGAACTACCTGAACCTTTACCACTAACCAAAAAGAAAATAATCACAGAAAAAAGAGCAAAATTTTTCGATATTCACCGGCGTTAGTAGTAGTGGAAAATTTTTTTTAAAGAAGATTAAAGTGGAAAAATCTTTTTTAGAAATGCTGTTTTTTTTTTTTTATAGTGATTGAATTGATTGGCTGCATTATTTTTCAAGAAATGTAAAACTTCCTCTTTGAATAATCGGGAGTACATGCAAAATTTCTAAAAAAAGAAAAGAAAGATATTGGTTAAATCAATTCACAATTCTATAGAAATGACAATTATAACTTTGGAAATCGATTTCGTTAAGCTAAACTATTATTTTCTATCACCATAGATAAGTAATAATAATACTCGTAACTTTTTCTCTATTATCGGTCATTTATTTAAGGGAATAGTATGTATATTTGGTTTTTACAATGTGACAATTTTGGCCTTGGTAGTGGATATTTCTTTTTAAAAAGATAAAAGTGCGAAAAATCTTTTTTAGAAATGCTATTTTTTAACTGTGATTAAATTGACTGGCTGCATTATTCATGCAAAAATGTAAAACTTCCTCTTTGAATAATTCAGAGTGCACGTAAAAATTTACAAAATAAAATGAAAAAAAGAACGATATTGTTTAAATCAATTTACTATTCTATAGTGAAGGCAATTTATTGTAACTTTGAAAATCGGTTTCATTAAGCTATAAAATTATTTTCTATTTCCATAGATATAATTAAAAATAATATAAGTAACTGTTTCTGTATTATCGGTCATTTAGTTAAGAGGATAGTATGTACATTTGGTTTTATCAAATGCGAAAATTTTGGATTTGGTAGTGAATATTTCCTTTTGAGAAGATAAAAGTGGGGAAAATCTTTTTTAGAAATGCTATTTTTTTAGCTGTGATTAAATTGATTGGCTGCATTAGTCTTGCAGAAAATGTTGAACGCTCTCTTTGAAAAATCCAAAGTATACTGTTAAAAAAAAGAAAAAAAAGATGTAAATCTACAAAAGTACATTTTGTAAAACTAACAGAAATATGATTTTTTTGTTTCAGTTACATTAAAAGTTCTAGACATCCCCAGTTTCCTGGAGAATTCTTAGTAACTTTACAGATTTTTTTTTACAGTATAAACATGAATCTGTAACATGAATTTTATTTGTTGCAGTTACATAAAAAGTTCTAGGTATCCCAGTTTCCTAGAAAATTCATAGTAACCTTGTAATTTTTTTAAGTGCACACGTAAAAGTTTTCAAAATAAATAAATATAAATAAACATATTTGTTAAATCAATTCACTATTCTATATTAAAGACAATTAACTATAACTTTGAATATCTATTTCGTTAAGCTAAAAATAAAATTTCTACCACCATATATATAAGTAAACATAATAGTATTCGTAACTGTTTTTGTATTATCGGTCATTTACTTAAACGAATGCTGTGTATGATTGGTTTTAATACAACGTGACAAAACATCTTTCTGGCCAGCCCGATTTTTCATTCTTATCCCGTGAAAAAATTTTGTCCCCTGTGAACCACGTTTTCCAAACATTGTTCTCCCTTTCCTTATATTTATTTCTTTAATTTTTAAATAATATAACAGTCATGCGCTCATGTGAATTTTGAGGTTATGTATTTTATTATTAATGTCAGTTATTTTATTATTACTAAACAGCAATATATTTGTTCCCGTAGAAATGCATAATTCGTATCTCATGAAACTTATGCTAATTAATTTTTTCTTTAAGTCTTATATCTACACCACTTAATGGCGTTGTTGAGCAAGATTTTTTTTCTTTTGAAAATCGTCTTAAATCTTTTAAAATTTGAAATATTGTAATGAAAACAACATTCATAATTTCGCTTCTTAACGAAAGTAATAAAAAAAAAAAAACTTCAGTTATCGCCATTTACAGCATAGGAAAACTTAATTTTTAAAGACATTTTATTCACGACGATTATTTTTCAACTTTGTATGTTATTGTGAAAATGGCTGGCCAGATTTTCCTGAATCTCTAACATAGCGTAACGCTAATGAATGTACAGTCGTTTCATAAAAATATTATACATCTGCCTTTTTTTGAAGAGCTCTTTTGATAAAACCACACTAGAAACGCCATTCGACTACTAACATTATCTTGTTTCAGAATATGAATGCAAGCTATGAAATTGGGGTAGTCTACATACACTCATGTTTGTGAAAATTGAAACACCATGAAGAAATGACGCTATTGAGCTGAAAATTTCCGTGAATGCAAATTATAATGTGTTATGAAAATGATTCCAAATTCAGAGTCACTACGCATGTGTTGGCTGAGCAGCGCCCTCTGGGCTGCTGCTGAAACTGTATAAATAGAGGACTGTTAAGAGACGTTGCGAATTGTCTATCATTATTTGCTAATGGTTAACATTAGGTGAGACGTAACTATGCATCTTTGACGAAAGAATGTGGCATTTCAACAATTGACGGGGTTTGATGGGGTTTCAAGGGGGGGAAACCATCGGTCTTCTTGAAGAAGGATTTTCCTATCGTGCAATAGCAGCTCGTGTGCAGCGTAACAACAGCAGAGTGAGGAGAGTTTAGAAGCAATGGACCGACGAGGATCGGAAAACTTGGAAATCTGAAAGTGAACCCCGAAAGGTGACGTCAACGCGCGATGATAGACGCATGGTCCGCATGGCACTGTCGGACAGTACGACTTCATCTAGACAGTTTGAAGCACAATGGTCAATTTCTTCAGATGTATCTCTGTCAGCATTGTCAATTTGCCGACGTCTGTTGCACCATGAACTGCGTGCAACCGTGGACTCCTTTATACAGGATCGCTCTCCCGCAAAACCATCTACGCCTGCGGCTGCAATGTGCTCTTGAACATACATACTGGCATACAAATTGTCAACAAGTTGTTTCATTTGACGAATCCCTTCTTAATTTGTTGTACCATTATGGCCGCTTTCGTTTTAAACGCTATGTCAGTGAACGCTACTTTCCGGGGTGCATTATTGAACGTCATAGTGATTGAATACTGAGAGTTATGGTGTGGATGTGATTGCGCATCATGGACGATCGCAGTTGCTACGAATCGTGGGTAATCTGAACAGCAACATGTAATTCAGTGAAGTGCTGGAGCCCGATGTCGTTTTTTTCCTTCAAGGCATTCTGGAACTATCTTTCAACAGGATACTGCCTGCCTACATGTTGCAAGGAATGTTTAATATTTCTTGTCAACTGAAATCATGTCGCTTATTTAGTTGCCTGCGTATTCGCTGGTTATATCACATATTGAACATTTGAGGGATTTCGTTGATCGGCGTCTCGCGCGTTGTCCACCTTCTACACAGCTTCTACAGATGAATTTTGGGTACGCAGACAAAGATAGTGGAATGCTCTTCCCAGGCAGACATTCAAAATCTGTTCGACTGTCTGATACATCTTATAGCAGCACTTATTACAGGACGTGGTGGCTACACCAAATAGTGATTTAGGACACTTAATAATCGTTTTTAGTTTTTGCTTTGAAAGTGTAATCATTTGTTTCCACCAATGCCAGTCTTTTATGTATTAAATTTCATTTAATTTTGATGATTCCATCACACTTTATTTGAGTTCTTTGAATAAACGTAGCCCGGAAGTGTAAAAAAAAATATCTATTTTTGATAAATATTTATGGAGTTAGAAGGGTACAACTTTTGAGTCTGCTAATGCTACATTCATTTTAATCGTTTATGAAAAATGATCTGATTTTAAAAATTTTGTTTTCATGGAGTTACATTAATTAGACCCAAAAATAATCGAGGCATCTTTTTTAACTCAAAAACCTAATTTTTATTACGAAAAGAATCAGAAATTCAAAATAAAAATATCAATTAGGACCTACATTGATTATTACATAAATATAATGGGCTTTGTCAAAAAAGTAGGTGTGTAAGTTTATTGTTCATTAAATTAAATTTTTTTAGATAACCGAAGTTTCACATTTTGAATGTCCTCTTGTGCTAATGCTTAATCATATATGGCTAATTCCATGAAAACTTGTCATGTCTGTCTCACAGCTGAAAATCGCTATGCTTGTTGGCCACCGTTATTTTCGAAAAGTTTGCTTCATGTTATTCAAATGATGAGATATCTCTGATAAAATAAGTCAAATTTTTCCGTTCTAAAATACTGTTAGACAACAAGCATAGCGATTTTTAGCTTTATGACAGACAAGACAACTTTTCATGGAATTAGCCATATTAGAAAATCACAATTTAAACCTAAAAAATTATGTTAAAACAAAAGGAAAATGTAAACATTCTTCCCATTCTCTTTCGTCTTCCTATCATTATTCTATAAATCAATTAATTCTAGCATTTATCTGGTGTAAATCTCAAGATTTTACCTCTGAGGTATTATTTAACACTTGTTTTATCGATATACACTTCATAAATCTTCTTTCATACATCTATGAAGATTTAATAAAACGTATAAAAAATATACCCTTTTTTAACTGCCTTGATACAAGGAACTCAAATATGGTAACATACGTTATTGCTATCCTTAGAAAAATTGAAGTTGCTGCAATCTAAATATAGTAAAAAATAGTAAAAAGTAACATTAATTTATTTTTGGTCAGTTCTTCTGTCCGGAATAGGGCCAGAAACGGTTGCATAAGAAAAACAGTAAATTTATAAGGGATCGATAAAGAATGCGCTATAATTTGTAGTTTGCTGCATTCCTACATTTAAAACAGGTTTTGATAAAACAAGAAAATCCTGGAGAATCAATCAATCATTCAGTCATTTAATACTCAAATACTTAGGAACTAAGTGATAAACTTTCAGGAATATGGCGGCGATTGAAAGATCTAACCAATATTTATAAATAGTACTTCTGGCTACAATCTGCATTGTGGCATTCTGATATCTTAAATAGTGTTTGACATAAAAGGGAAAAATTGGAAGAATCAATCAATGAACTCACCTTTCAACGCTCAAAAACGCGGGATGAATTTTAATGAATCTGCAGGAGAATGAAAGATCTAATACAAATTTATAAATTACAATGTTAACGTTTATAGATTTTGACATGTACGTTGTTATTTAAAAACTATGTTAGTAAGGATTTTCCCCCAAAATAACGAAATACCTTATTAAATACAAATGCTAAGAAACGGGTTGCTACACGGCTAGTACTTAATAAAATCCCATTAGACTCTTTTTAAAGACAGTCAAACTTGAACAAATATTTAAAATTTAAATAATCAAATTAATTTATTAGTTAATTAATATTTTGATTATACAACCACTTATTAATGGGAGAAACAAATCACTATATTGCTAACTTGTTAGTATTGTTTGTGCGCAAGACAAGGGCTATTTAACCATTTGTAATTTATTCTATATTTACAAGAAAGTATTGGATTCTGGAAAATGTTCGACTTCTGGTTTTCGACGGATATACACATTTTAGGGGTCAGAGATATCGAAATTATGTTTTGACAAAATGTTTGTCTGTGAGTCTGTAACTCTGTCTGTCACAAATTTTGTGGGCGCTCTATCTCAAGAACTAATGCACGGAATCAATTAAAAATTTATATTCATTTAGTCCCTGATATGAAATGGTGATGATTAGTTTTTGTCGTACATCACCCTACAGATTGCGCTGCTATGCTGTATTTTTCACGATTTCTGCAATAGCTCTATCTCAACAACTAATTCATGAATTTTTATCACTCTTCAGATTCAGATTAGCTTGATAAATATTGGTGTTGATTATGTATGTCTGGATGTAAATTGGCCAACAGGTAGCGCTGCCTGCATTTTTAAACATTTTCGCAATAGCTCTCTCTCAAGAACTGATACACGGATTTCATCAAATTTCATATTCTGTTAGACGTTGACACCAGTTGTTGATGATTAGATTTTGGTGTAAATCACCCACAAGGTGGCGGTGCTATGCCGATTTGCCAAAAATTAAGTAGCAGTTTTGAACTAGATTATTTATCTAGTGAAGTGGTTATCTTTTCAAATTTGTTTTTAATTAATTTTATTTACGATTTAAAATTTTTGGTTATGCAGTGAGTAAATGTGCCATTTAAAAAAAATGACCTTGAAAATAACTATTAGAGTGGATCGCTGTTATATGGTGAAAAAATAAAGTTATAATAATCAAAACCTACCTATGCGGAAAAGATGTTCTATTGTAAGGAGATTAAGAAAAAAATAATTTTAAATATAAATTTTAAATTTTAATACTGCCGCAAGGGGGTTGAAATTTCGAAAAATATTGGAAAAATGACCTAATTTTCGTTAGATGATTTTTGAGTCAAAATAGTTTTTTTTAAAATTAATATGCGAAAATGATATTATATAGTATGGGGATTAAGAGAAAAATAATAAAAAAAAAATTAATTTCAAAATTTAATACTGCCACAAAAGTGTTGAAATTTCGAAAAAAATGGAAAAAGACCTAATTTTCGTTAAATGACTTTTCATTCAAAATAATTGTTTTAATATTAATCAAAACCTACCTATACGGTAAAGATGTTATATTGTATGGATATTAAGCGAAAATTAATTAAAAAAATTAACTAAATTCCAAATGACGCAAGTGTGTTGAATTTTGGAAAGAAAATTGAAATTCCACCATTTTCGCCTCTGCAAAAATTACTGAAACATGCCGATGTTAAGAAAAGGCATGATTTGGCCCTACATTTGGGTCTGGCTGCGATATGCCAACGAAAATTCTTCTTACCTACGAAAACCTACTAATAAAAGTGCGTATATTGCCATTCAAAAGAAAACAGAAGTAAGGAAACAGACATTTACACTTTCCTCTTCATGTGAAGAAGTTGCTAAAAAGTTAGTAGAGACCTGGAAACGAGCTTCAATCCCAATAATTGACTACTACAGTATTTTGAGAAAAATTCGATCATACTACGACAAATATCACACTCTTCTTATATTTTACAAAGCAAGAAAAGAAATTGAAAGCTACCGCAATCAGATGGATATTTTCCGGAAAAAAGCAAATGCTCTATTTTATATATCGATAATTACTTGTAAATCGTTTGAAAGTTGTTGCTGTAAGAAAGAACAGAAATTACCGATGAACGAGAGAGAATTCTATTAGACCAGCGGACTGACAGAAAACTGGTAATCGGGCCACAAGATTGGAAAGTCACTTTACAAATAACTAAGGCCAAGAGCGTCATGTGCAGAGAAACAAAACGCTGCCTGAGGTATCTTCGAGTTCAATAGATATAAATATAAATATAAATAATGAGTGTAAATTAAAGCGGCGTATGTGCGAACATAATGGCTTTTCTGCATCAAACGCTGACAACATCACTGTCACACCTATAGTGACGAAATTTCCATCCGCAGAAAAGCATTGGATCGTTTTGTCATTTCCGACCGAGCAGGCGCTGCCATAGGGTCAGCCGACCTTCAAGATATGGACATTATCTCACAATGCGATGTATCGAACGTAGTTGACATATATAAATTTCGGCGTGAGAGAACAAAGGCAAGAACCACCCTGTCGTCGAAGTCAGTTGTAAAAGATTATGACCATGATCCTTTTGGTTTATACTTCGATGGACGTAAAGACAGGAATATACCACTAGATGAAAACAGAGGAAAAGTCATAATAGAAAAACACGTAAGCTTGGTAAAAGAACCTGGTTCCGAGTACATCGGCTACGTATCTGTAAATTTCGGGACAGAGCAAATCGTTGGTAAGAAAGTTAGTTGTTATCGGACATGTCAAAGGAGGTGTTATTCGAGACATGGAACTGATCCTGAAGCGTTCACTATAATGGTTTGTGTGACTGTCACAAGCCAGTGACCTTCCCCTACGTCATTTTTTCGCGCACGTCTATGGAACCACGACTGGCCCCAATAGCTTCACTGGCGAAAAAAAAATGTTAGCTGGATGTGAGAAGCTTTCAGTTCAATGGAATGCGCACAGTGTGAAGCAATTATCAAGAAAGCCTTAAGTACTGATCAACTTTGCTTAATGGAAATTTGTGAAACTACCAACTGCGGACAATGCAGCGAAAATCTATCGAAGAGAAACCCTGAAAATGTTTGCCACCCAAGTTGGCTTACAACCGCGAACAGAAACCTCAGGCTCTATTTAGCTTACGAAAAGCCATCCGAGGTTTTAGTAACATTAACGACGTTCATCGTAAAAGTCTATACGCCAGTGTGCTTCAAGATCAAAACGAAATAATCAGTAATCTATGGTGCACAGAATTCGCATCAATCGATCGTTCTCTCGGGTTATTTGTCGAGTGATCTGAAGAACGACATACACCCTGTTATTAGAATAAATGTTTTTTTGGCCATCCTGAAAATATCCTGATATGGATGTTAACTGACGACAAAACTCACATAAGGCAATTGGTCCTTCAAAGAATTCTAAAAGTGCACGAAGTCAAACGGTCTACTGCAATCCCAACCAATTGCAATGAATAATAACCGTATTTTCAATTTACTAGCTATTGACCTTTTTGCGAAGGATTATATAGATTTGATTAAGTGGGGAAATGTCACGGAACCTCCACTTACTGAAAGATTTAGTGACGACATGATTTCAGACGCAATAGTGAATTCCGGTGGCAATCTACTATCTATCTGTTAATATCTACTATCAAGGGGTTTCCTTGCCACGCTCAAGATATAGAACTAATAGTCAAAACAGTCACGGAAGCATCTTATGCTGTCTGTGAACCACAGAAAAGTGGCGTTTTTGTAAGAAATCGTATCGAATCGCGAAACCTCATACCAATTTTCAACGCCAAACGTGATTACCGCTCACTGTATTTTTGGACGATTTATTGTATTTTTCTCGATTTAATATTTAAAAAACTGTTAAATAAGAAGTTAAAGTTTTCTTGTAACCAAGTAAGTGTCCTCTTATTGCAATAAATATTAAAAAGTACTAAAATGTATGTTTAGCTGAACAAAAATCACTTTGACCTTTTTAAGGTAAAAAAAACTCAAATACATAAAATTCAACCACCTTGCGGCAGTATTAAATTTTGGAATCAATTATTTTAATTACTTTTCTCTTAATCTCCATATGATAGAAAATATTTTCCGCATAGGTAGGTTTTGATTAATATTAAAATAATTATTTTGAGCCAAAAGTAATCTAGCCAAAATTGGGTCTTTTTTCATTTTTTTCGAAATTTCAAACCCTTTGCGGCAGTATTAAATTTTTAAATAAATTTTTTTAATTATTTTTCTCTTAATCTCCATACAACAGAACATCTTTTCCGTATAGGTAGGTTTTGAAATTGTTAAAAATTTTTTTTGATCCACCCTAATAACTATATCATGTTCTAATTAACGATGCCATATTTTAAATCATTAATTATGATATCATATTCGACTGAGGCGCGATTTGACCAAATACCTATATACAAATTATGATTTGTTTATTTTAAGAATAATTTGCATTCCAAAAACCAGTAGTTACTTTTTATTCTAATACTTCATACTAAAGGGTAAATGTGTAAGTAAATGTGTGTGAATATTCGAGATGTCGTACTGCAACTAAATAATAAACCGAAGTAAGGAATTGCACGCTTGAAATAGTAAACCATTTTGGTATCTTAGGGCTATATGTTATATTAAATAAGTATATGTAATATATAAAGGACACCAGATACTATTAAAATTAGACTATTGTTTTACTCTAACTCAATTATTGGGTATATTGGGTTTATAGTGACTCTATTTTCCAGTTTATAATAATATTTTTAAATATGTTATGTATCAATATATGTATGAATATATGCTGTGTTTTCTTTCTGTAGCTGACTGTAAAAAAAACCCATGTAAGAATTCTGGAACATGTACTGTAAAAGATAACGACATCGTGTGCAATTGTACAAATGATTACACTGGAGAATTTTGTGAGGATAGTAAGTATATATTTTTTCCCTGTTGCCGCTTTTTCTGGCAGTAAAATGCGTTATGCTCCCTTGGGTAAAAAATAGTTTTTATTCTCAATCTCCATGTTAAAGTAAATATGATTTCTTTACACACTTTTAAAATTAGGTGACTTCCGCTTTATTTTGTGTAATTATATGTATAATAACACAAAGTGTATAACGCTTCCGGGGTTGAACTCATCCGGATTCCACTTCGCTTTATCGTATTCCATTCGCCCATTTTTATTGAAAATTATTTTTTCGAATAAAACTTCATAAAAATTACATTTTTAGAAAGATTATTAAATATAAATTAACATTTGGAAGATGACTTACGTTTAATTATGTACATATACTGAGATAACTTCAGTTGAAATTAGATTGGCCCTCTCCCTTCATAAGTAAACATTCATTGTGAACTTTGAGCTTTGTTTGCGCTATCTATCGCTAGTTAAAATAAAAAAGAAGTTTCTTTTGAAATTCTTTGAACTGGGAAGACATTCTGGGAAAAATGAATAGTATTTCTTATAAAATATAATTAGACTGTCAGGGATACTTAATGCCGTGTAAAATATACATATATATATATAACAATGGAAATAAAAATTTGCATTTTTGTATTTTGTAGGGAAAATAAATTTGTAATTTAATAAAAGAATTTGAGAGAAAAAAAAAATCTGTTAAGGCAATTAATAGTTACAATTTACTTAAGTGATAAAGGATCATTTTTAATGATCAAAATTTATTATAGGTTTCTTTATGCATGTTTTAAAAAAATAAGGATTTAATCTGAGTTAGACTTTTTAAAATTTAAGTTATATAATTATTATTTTGGCGTCAGCTATCGGCAATTAATCTGTCAAGGACTCTTATTTAATTTTATTATTATTATTATTATTATTCTGATTTATAAGAAATTGAAGGTTATTGATTTTTTTTAAAGCAATGAACGAAGACGAAAGTTAATTACCAATATAGTTTAAAATAGCATTATTAATTCTAATTTGCATGTTTTTTTGAAGTAGTTCTTTAAATTTTGTGAGTGAAGTTCTTTCTTGTAAATTAAGTTTCAATTATAAATGGGCTGTTTTTATAACTATTTTACTCCTATCTGATCCTATTAGTCAGATAAGATAAAATTTATTACTTCAGAATTCTTTTTATAATGCAATGCTATATCATTCTTTTGAAAATGCAAACACGTCATTCTGACGGGCTACCTTCTAGTTTGAAATAAGGATAATTTTAGTGTCAAATAACCGGCGAAAATCTGAAAACATTTGTATGAATGGAACTCTGTTGTTTCTGATTCATCTCTAAAAAAGAAGAAACCTAAGACATAGAAGCGTACTTTTTTTTTACTTCAATTACTATCTTAAGAGTCAGACTATTTGATAAATACGATATCTACCAGAAAAAATATTTCAGAATAAAGATTGAAAAGTGATCTTGCATTACACGTTATCAAATCATTAAATGTGTAATTTGTTTTAAAAACCACACCACAGTAGTATAAAAAATCTAAAATTTACCCAATGCGAAAACGTTTCCATGCTATCGTTTAAGCATATGTATTAAACCTTAGAGAAGGGATAAGTGTGGAGTGCGCTTTCCCGTTATTTCTACCCTTCAAAAGTGGCACCAATATGTACGATAGTACTCATGTAAAGGTTTTCACATTTTTGCTTTATCATTTGGCTAGCAATTTAAAAATTCTTGCAGATCGGGAAAAAATTATAAAAATAGTCAATATCCAGATTTTGAATGGGAAGTGCTAAAAATGTAGTAAAATTATTTAATACTTTGTTGAGATCAAATTTTCGTGATTTAGTAACACATGTACTTCTGGCGATAGAAGCCTTGTTTAAATATGTAAAGTATATAAATAAAATTTTATGTTAAAGCTAGTGTTGTGCATTAATTAATTTTTAAACAATTAAACAACTGCTAGATTCAGTTATTTAATCATTTTTTTGCAGTATTGTTTCCCAAGTTATATCAGCAAATATATATGTTGATATCTTTACTAGCTGTAATCTATGGAATATTTAACATATAAAAGTAATAAAAGTTCTTTTTTGTAGAATTCACTGAATAAAAGAAACTACACAATATTAAAAAAAGTGTTTTTCATTTACCTTTCATAATTTATAAAAGAAATGCTCAAGTAAAAACAATATAAAATCTTTATTTAACAATATAAATTAAAAATATAACAAAAGAAACTATAGAGAGAAAATAAAACAATAAAATGAGAGAAAAGAACATATCACGTGTACTACGTCACATCACACTACTAATGTCACTGTACTATTATGTCGATTCCACTTTAGGGTTACCAAAGATATCTCTACCCTTATCTATTATATATGCACAAAACAGTTGTGATAAGTTCAGCTTGTAAATACAAACTAAGAATATATCCAGCATGATTACTAGTGCCCGACCGGATATTCAAATGCGTTTCGATTTTCGAAAATATTCCGTCCAATATATAAGCTTAAAAAAAGATTGATTTTCTTTGAAATACTCTCTACATTTTGACACCAATCGGAACTGCGTATTCAAAAATATGGTAATTTGTTCGGGGAAGTTCTGCATTGATAAATGATTCGAACAGCATTAGCGGAATTTCACTTAAGAGGAGCAATAGTAAGTTGTTACATAAACGTAAGTTAAATAACTAAAAGGAAGTATAATAAGAAAAACTAAGATGGCAATTGTCACGTTAGAAAATGTTCATTTTTCACAGAAATGTATATGTAATTACGTCTTTTATACATTACTAGGTGAACTTACCCGGGCTTCCCGGGTTACAGAATATAGGTAAAAACACTTTTTTTAATTGAACACTAATAATTTTTTATATGCAAGAATTTTTTTTTAATTGCCCACTTAAATTTAAAAAGCATTTTTCGTGTGAAAAATACGAATTATACAATCAAATAATTTTTTTTAATTTATCAAAAGCGATATTTTCTTATTAGCCGCATGCTAAGAGTTATTTGACCAAGATTTTGCTATTTACGGCATCCTTTTATATTCTGATAATTTCAGAGCTGACACATGTCTGTTAAATTTGTGTTTCATTTATATTATTTTATTTTCTTATCCATAGGTAAGTTTTTTTTAATGGATATTAGCCGTGAGAAAATGATGAACTGTTTATTTTGTTTTAAGGGCAAACGGATTAATCTTTCGTAATCGAGCTCCGCGAGATAGAGATAAATTAAAAAGTATTTCACGCTTTATTATTTTTTTTTAAACCATAGACAATCAGTAAACTGAGATGAACTTTGCAAGCAAATTTCGTTTGAAAAAAAAAAATCCTATTTGCTGATCTAAAAAATTAAATTGTACGATTACAAATATGTTAGATTTGTGTTTTTTTAATATTATTATTTTATTTGTTTATAAAAGAAGTATTAATTTCGTTAATTTATCTTTCACAAATATATTAGATTGGTGTTTTTTAATGTTACTCTTTTATTTGTTTATAAAGGAAGTATTAATTTCGTTATGCAAAAATAGTCAGAAACAAATGCTGAACAATGTTTGTTGCTTTATGCGCAAAATGTTTATTATTATTATGTATTGAAACCGGCACGTGATAAGATAAACTTTTAAAAAAAATCATGCTTAAAAATTATTTTAGAAAACATAATACATCAGTCAATTAAGATACAGTTTTTAAACAAATTGCATTTAAAAGTAAAATTTTCCCTATGCGACGAAAATTGAAAATTTACGATGGTCAGAAGATTTTAAAATTGCAGTAGCGAAAATTTCAAGACAGAAATTTGATCCTGAAGTGTTGCCATTCGCAAAATGACGTCCAAGTTACGTACAGATACGTTTGTTCTTTATAATATAGGTGCTTAATCAGTAAAATATAATAAAGATCAGTCATTAGTATGTGGTTGTCAATTGAGTCTCTTATGCTTGGTATTCTCGAATGAAAAACAGCAATTTTCTCCTTCTCAAAATTTGAGAAGGTGATGGATAATGATGAATATGGACAATCTCATATCCATATTCATCATTTTTAAAATTTTTGAATTTTGTTAGAACATTTTAGAATCATTTTAGTTCAAAACTTCAAATCACGATTGTCAGCAACATCTTTTATGTGAACAGACGGACTCTTTACTTGAGATTCTAATCTCAATTCCGGAGAGTAAAAAATTCCATAATTTATGTTTTTAGACGCATTTGTGTGTTTAGTTTCATCTAAGAAAATAATCGTTTTCTTTTAAATATGACTTCATTTTCACTTAAATAAGCATTTCGCCTAGTGTCTGAACTTAGTATCAGTACACATCCAGAAGGAAAAACAATATAGAAAATTTATGAGGAAAAATGCGTGTTTTCAAAAGCAGTATGTCATTTTCCGTTATTATGCCCCTAATATAATATTATGCTCATAATGGGATTTTGCGCCACTAAACCCGTAAACAATTTTGAATTTTTATCAGAAAATGGCATGAATAAAGATAAAAATACCTAATTATTATTCTCTTGTCTGTAATAATGAAAGCTATCTAATTTTCACCATTTTGAAGAAATTTCACAAAAAGGCTTTGAAAATTAAAATATAAAACTGGGTATATTAAAAAAACAGATAGTGCGATCTCATATACAAAGGAATAGCTTTCAGTTAAAAAAAAAATGAATATTAGTAAAATTGGTTCAGCAGAAAGATCAGGGCAGATGACTAAAAAACACACTTGTGTTTTAAATATATAGATTATATAAAATTATGAAACATTAAATTAAGTAAATTATGTTATTTGGATAAAATTATGGTAGAATGTCCTAAAGAACAGCATTAAAATTTTAATATTAAAATAGCATTAAAATTTTAGATAAAAACTTGCGAAAGCAGTTGGGGTGAAAATGACGCACTTCTACAAAACATATTTCAGTTTTAAGAATTAAATTACACGCTTTTTTATAAAATGATGTCATTGGCATCCGCTAGAGCAATCCAGTTTTAAACATCATCTATAGACAATTATGCATATGACATCATTATCGCGGAAAAACAGACAATATTGCTGACATAGCACGTATTTTAATTTCAACATTTTTTCAGGTTTAATGAGAAAATGGCAAGAAAAATATACAGTTATCTCCTATTTATGGCTATTTTTCGTTTACTTTCAATAGCGATGGGGTACTTTAGTTGCCACGATTAGAAAAATGGTATTAAAAACTACAAAAAAATTAATATCTCAAAAATAAATTGAGATACAGCTTTCAAACAAATTACATTTAAAAGAGCATTTTTTTCCTTATACGACGGTGTAAAAATTTAAAATGTGCGATGTTTAGAAGTTTAAAAATTTGCAGTAAAGAAAATTGCAAAACCAAAATTTTATTTC
This sequence comes from Maratus speciosus, assembly GCA_963932465.1. Classification (NCBI taxonomy): domain Eukaryota; kingdom Metazoa; phylum Arthropoda; class Arachnida; order Araneae; family Salticidae; genus Maratus; species Maratus speciosus. The sequence goes on along the minus strand of CAWVRF010000020.1, from coordinate 670,240 downwards.
AAATTTCAAAGTGTTGCCATTCGCAAAATGACGTATGCGTTACGCACAGATATGTTTGTCCTTTATAATATAGATATGGCCAAAGGTGACAGGCAACTTGCTATTTTGGACGTTTTGTTAAATATCTACGAAAATACGAGAAATTAACCTGAAACTCCAGGTGTGTAAACAGAATAGTATAGGTTATATATTTCCGCGAAGATTTTTTCCCGAAACCCCATAGGGAACCGTCAACAAATTGAAAAACAACGAATAACTTTCGGATAACCCTGTCAAAACTAATACAGCAAAAGCGTCCTAACTGTAGAGAATAATTAAGAGACTTATTGTAATGAACTGTGTTTATTTATATGAGGATATCATGCATACTCATAGAGAAATTAAGGTTTTTATAAAAACAGTCTCAAATTTCGCCAAGTTTTTTGCTTATAATTTGCAGAGTTCTTATTATAAAAATCTGGTTTCTTTTTCAAAATCTATGACAAAAAACGTTGTACACTCTCTGCAAACTGAATTAAAAAATAATAATAGTAGGAATTGAATAAAAAATGGATGAAAAATAAGCAAGTTTATTAAATAATGTTTCACTGCGCATGTGCGAATGCAATCAAAATATAATTTGCATAATATATTAGCGAAATGTATAAAGCAACTTTTCTAAAAATCTCAAAAACATAGCTTGAAAATTCTGAAAATTATCGCTGATAGGATAAGCTCAAATTCCGTTATTCCCAAAAATGAATCAAAAAGATGAAGGGCTGTATCCATATATCCAATTATTAGTGCCAATATTGCATACAAAATATTGCACGTACTGCTGTATTTGGATACAACCCCTTATCTTTTTGCTTCCTTTTGGGAATAACGGATTTTGAGCTTACTTTATCAATGATAATTTTCAGACTTTTCGAACTATGTTTTTGAGACTTTCACAAAAGTTGCTCGGTGCATTTAGATAACACATTATGCAAATTATATTTTGATTACATTCGGGCTTGCGCAGTGAATCATTATTTAGTAAACCTGCTCATTTTTCATCCAACTTTTATTATTTTTTAATTTTGTTTGCACGGTATTGTGTGCAATGTTGTTTGTCAAATTTTCTAAAAAGAACATTTTCTTATATTAAGAACTCTGCAAATTATATGCAAAAAACTTGGTGAAATTTGGGACTGTTTTTATAAAAACCTTAATTTCTCTACGAGTATGCATGCTATCCTCATACAAATGAACACAGTTTATTATAATAAGTCTACAATCATTTGCTACAGTTTGAACGCTTTCGCTACATTAGTTTTTACAGTGTTATTCAAAATATATTCGTTCAATTACAATTTATTGACGGTATATTCGCGGAAATATATGACCTATACTATACTATTGACACACCTGGAGTTTCAGATTAATTCATCTTGTATTTTTCTAGATATTTAATAAAACGTCCAAAATCGCAAGTGGCCGGTCACCTTTTGCCATAGAGTGTACGTAACTGATATCAAGGCTTCATGTATAAGTAAAAAATAGTTCAATTTTACATTTCAACTATGAAGCCCAGTCCACAAACATGAAATGTTTTATTTTAGTATCATTATTTATGTCTATATGTTCAAATTGATAACTATATGTTTAAATTGACATATAATGTTATTGAATCAATATTACGACAGGTTTTGAAAAAAGGGCAGCTAATGACGAAAGGCTAATTTTTAAAGAAAAATGTCTCTTGATTTTCTTTGAAAACATAGAAGTTGTAAAGTATAAAGGAATATATTTAAATAAATGAAAACAATACACTATATAACATGACTACATGGACAGCTAAAAGATAATTAAATAACTCGTTTTGATAGATTTCATACAGCCTTTCACACACAATTTACATTTATATTATTATTAAGATAGATGTAACAAAATAAATTTTATCATTTGTAACACGTTATAAAAAAAATAATACAGTAATAGAGGAATCTTCACTAAGGTAGTCTGCAATGATAAGAAGGTATTTTATTTAAATAAAAGAACAGTTTTATATTTGCGTACGGAGTAATCTGCAATACATACGCATTTTAAAGGCAAATGAGAATGAAAACGACCATTTAATAATAACGAAGAATTTCATAATCAATTAAATTTCAGATGTAAAATCTATTATTATTATTATAATTTTGTTATGTTAACAGAGTTATTATAGATACAGTTTCGGATAAAGACAATGATTAATTTTTATTAGGTAATATTCAGTTAACAGCTCACTAGTAAAGTTTAAACAAAGGAAAATACATTTTAAATTATGATAAAGAATTTAATATTAACATAGAAATATGTACCGGTAAAGATTTCCAAATGAGTAATTTTCTCACAATTTTATTAATTTTTTTTAGCAATTAATGTAAATTATTCTCTGTAAATAATATTTTACAAATTACTTACAGAGAAATTCACCCAAATGCAAAGAGAAGCCAAAGAAACGTTTAAAAGAAATTGATACCTATTTCTCAACTGTTTTAAAATATCATATTTTTTTTAAATATTATTTTTTTTATCACCATTTTAATAATTAGTTACATTGTTTATCTTTACGTTATATACTTATTTTATGTATAATGTTTTTAAGAATTAGATTTATTTTAATTATATGTGTTTTCTACTATTTCTAAGTACTAATAAATATTCTCTTATTTACGTAATGAAAAATGAAACAGAAACATTTTCACGTTAAAATTCTCACGAATTCTTTTTGCCGACAAATACAGCGAAATAGTAATAAAAAAGAATATGTTAAAAAATATTTAAACATGTAAAACATTTATAAATTGGTTTGTTTGAAAGAAAATTCAAAATTAAAAGTCATTTGTCATTTGTTTTTTTAAAATAGCAATTAAAGCCTTTGTGCAGAAATATTAAAAAGCAGTAAACCAACATTTAAAATGCACAAAATGCGTTTAAAATGCACTTTTCACGCATTATTTGTGCATTTTAAACGTTGGTTTACTGTTTATTAACATTTGGTTTTTTATTTGTTAAACGAAATAAAAAAAATATTTATGTAAAAGGCCTAATTAAACATTTTCTTTACAGAGAAATGCTCACTAAAATGCCAGAATAATGGAAAATGTATTATAGAAAATAAAAAACCTGTCTGTAAATGCACAGATGGATTTACTGGCACGACCTGCGAGAAACGTAAGTGTGACATTAAAGTATTTTGAAAAATTAATTCCAATGGAATGATTTATAAATATTTTTAGTATAGATAAACGCATTTCTCTTTTTATGTGGCTTATAATAATAAATACTATCGTTTTAGCTTATATTGTCTGTAACAAAGAAAGTATTGTAACTGAAAGTTTTCCCACTTATCGTTATCGAGGGATTTATACGTTTTAGGGGTCAGGAATCCCCCCAAAACACATTTAAAAGTGCCTGTGTGTCATCTTTTTATCATCAAAAAATTAATACCCAATAACTTAAGAAATGGAATGATTTATAAATATTTTTAGTATAAATAAACACATTTCTCCTTTTTTCAGGCTTATAATAATAAATAATATCGTTTTAGCTTATTTTGTCTATAACAGAGAAAGTATTGTAATTGAAAGTGTCTGTGTGTCCTCTTTTTATCATCGAAAAGTGTATGAAATTATGCATGAAAATGAAGAATATTTCATACATGTGTTTTCGGCTATTGTCAGAAGGTTCCAGTTGAAATTTGGGATATTCTGCGGGAAGGTGACGTATGACAGGCGAGTTTTGTGCCATTTAATTCATTGCATTATTAGAATGTGTACGAAGTCATGCATATAATTTAATAAAACTTTATAAATATATTTTTGACTGTGGGCACCATGTCGTATTTGAAATTGGGGGTATCACCCCGAATGGGTGTGCGGTGATGGAAAGTTTTGTGCGATTTTTCTCATTTATCATTTGAGAGTGTATGAAGTCGTGAATAGGTAAGAATCAAACTTAAGATGTATGTTTTGGACTACTGACATCAGAATACAGTTAAAATAGCATATTCATCCGGAAGGGGCGCTGTGATAGCGATTTTTGTACGATGTTCTAGTGTTTTTTGCAGTTTAAGAAGAATTTTTGAATATTTTTCGACGAAATTTTATATTTATATGTAATGTAATAGCTAGAGGTTTGAATAAAATTTTGTAGAAAATAGGCTTGAAGATTGCGCTGTCATAGCAAATTCTATTCGGGACAGGTGCGATCGCTGTTGAAAGAAATCACACTGAATCAACCAATTGTCCATTCTAGGTTTCATTTGTAATAAGCCATTTTTTTTAAAAAATCTATTACTCGTTGATTAGACTTCATTACGAAATTATTTTCCTCCAAGCCCCACCTAGGGTTTTGAAACATTCATTGACAAAACTCTTGAAGTGGAATACAAAAATAAATGTCAGATCTGTTAAGGATTAATCTTTTGTTTCAAAAATGCATGCTAAAAATACGCTTTTTCATGTATTAACATGTATGAGATAGAAGAACATTTTGGGATTAGTGCGCATGACTGATCATTTAAAAATAGTACAGAGAAACTTATTTTTAGCACAATTTTATTATTTAATAACGTTAGAAAACAGTTAATTTATCTTATCTCTCATTACTGCAATGTAAAAAAAAAAAAAAAAAGACTTCCGTTTCATACAAAAAGAACCATTAATTGCTAAATCTTAATTTTATCAACCACTTGGCTTAAAAAAATTCTATATTGGCAATACCTTCATCGTTTGTTTACAAACGGCATAACGTAACCTAAGTCATTTTGTCAGCCAATGTTGTTACACTGTAAAAAAATTATGTAACGTTGCTCCATGAAATTGTCGGCAGCCTTGCAGCCTCCATTTTGTTAGAGTAATTTAACCGATATAACTGGTGTTACGTTACACTAATGTATGATATTACACCAGTTATATCAGTTTAAATTGCACCATTATACAAGTTAAATTACTCCATAAAATTGAAGGCAGCATGTTGCTACCAATTTTATCGAGTAACGTTACTTTTTTACAGTGTATTCAAATTTTGGATACAAAAAATAATTGATTTAAAGATGAAAATAACACTGATGTATTAAATTCTAAGAAAAAAAAAAAGGGCATCAATGGAGTATTAATAAGGCTGTTCTCAAATCCAAAATGGATACTTTCTGACACATTTTTAGCACATTTTTGTTCGTAAACGTATCAAATTGACAGGTGTTTTTTTTAATAAACTATGTAATACAATTGTGTCCCCCCCCCCTTTTTTTTAACTGAAAGCAGGAGATTTTGAGAATTTTTTTTTCAAAGTTGACATTTAGAACCAAATTCATAGACACAACAGCACAGGGAAGGAAAAATGTCATCCTGAGATAACAATCGCTTAAGACCTGAAAGAGAAAGAGCGAGAACCGCCATTTTAAAAAACGTGTTTTAGGTAGCTCTTAAAATGAAAGTTCCTTGCTGAATAACATGAATTTTTCTGACTTATTTTCTGGCTCATTTTTAACATAAAAGCATGATTATATTAAAAAACTTTGAAAACTAAATTATTGAAGTGATTTGTAATCAAACATTTTTTTTTTTCATTTTCGGATGAATGAATTACATCTTGATTTAAAAGCAATTGTTGTCACGATATGGCAGTTTGGACTTTCCTAAGGTTTTGAGTCAAAAAGTTTCTTTCAAAACTAAATTTTAACAGCTTTACCTGAAAAATCTTCTGCCTCTAGCAAAAAACAATAGTTCGAGTACGGATTTTCTTACTAAGCGCCAATTTGATACGTTTGCGAGCAAAAATGATTTAAAAAAATACTTCAGAATGTAGCCAATTTAGATTTGATAACAGCCTTAAAATAAAGCGTAAATGAATAGTTTTCTATATTTCGTTTATTAATGAAACAAGTTTAAATTAAGTATCGTATTGATATTTTTATCAATTTACATTTCATAATAACAATAGCACAACACACCTGACTGTCACAAACAGAGATGTATTGACAATTTCTCGCTTTTCATATGCCAAGAGGAAATTTTTGCTCTAAATTGCTTTTTCTTATAAAATTGCATAAAAGTTACTTTTTTTCAGATCGTTCCAAATAAATTAATGTTTGAGTGGTGAGTTACCTTCAAACATGCATATATGCTGAACAATAATGTTGACAATTCAATATCTCATTCCGATAAAGTTCGCAAACACAACAGATTCGTTTTCCCTGAGAGACAAAAATATTAAACCATGAACGTATCCCAAAGCCAGTTTTTCAGTGATGAACTTTGCTATTAAAAAAAATCACCCTGCAAGCTAATTAAAGCTTACCATAATTCTGTTAGGTGAAGTATTATGCAACTCAACCTTCTTTACGATCTTTTGTTGACGCAGTTAAATATAAACAAAACCAACTCATTTTTATTAATATTTATTTAATCAGATTTAAAAATCAATCGTCAGTTAATTCGGTACAGTAGAACTCCAATTATCCGAATCAATTGGGACCGGACTCCATTCGGATAATTGGATTTTTTCTGAAAAAGGGTCTATTTTAATTAATTATTGTATGTATGTTGAAAATGGGAGAAAAAACTATTTTTAAAGAAAAAGAGCTTTTAATTAATTAAATGAAAAGGCAACACTTTCACATGTTAAGCGTACTTAGAAGTGCTGTACATCAGTATAATATGTACGTACCGTACCGTAAATGAAAGTCATTGCTTGTAACGTTTGGCCGTAAAAAGATTGTTTTAAACTGGCCATTCCTCTTTCCAACAATTATTCGGTGGGATGAGTTGGTGCATTATCAACAATCAAAAGCACTTTACTGCCAAAACGTCTTTTCTAAGATATTTTTGGTGATTTTTCACTTCAAGGATGAAAATTTCGTCGTACCACACGGTAAACAATGCTGCAGACATCCAAGCCTTGGGTTGGTTTTCATAAAAGAGGAGAAGCTTTATAACATTTTTAAATGCTGTTGGGCTTTTTGACTTCCCTATCAACAGAAGGGATATTTTATTATTTCCCGTTGAGTTCGCACAGTTAAGCACCGTAACTGAATTTCTGAATTTTTTTCTGAAATTCTGAAAGCGACTCGGATAAGCAGCGATTCGGATAGTCGGAGTTCAGATAAATGGAGCTATACTGTACTTACATATTGCCATAAATGATTATTAATTGTCAATAATAGTTACCGTTGCAATGATAAATCGCGCTCAAAACAGTGATTTAATATACATTAATTAATATTAAAATAATAATAATATCATGAAAAGGGGTAATAATATATATAAATCCTTCGGTTATTTTACTTTAGCCAGGTTCAAGAGATATATCGCCAAATATTATTCCCCCATCAATCGTATTGCATTTATTTAATCAAAAAATCACCCATTGCATTTTAAACCACACTTTTCACCCATTTCATTTTAAATACATATATTACATGCCTTTAAAACGCATGTATTTAACTCATTACATTTAAAATACAAAAATGAATTAGAAATCATACTATAAATCAAAATATTTTATTTAAAAATCAAAACAATGTTTTAATTTTCACGGGCAAAAAATAAAAACTGCTATTAACGAGAATTCCGTTCGGGTACCAATGCTTCTGAAATTGCATTTAATGTTTCTGCTAGATATTTACACACAGATAGGTGTGTAAATATTTATCTGTGTATAATCTGCTAGATAGATACACAAGAAAGTTTAAATATAGAACGAAAAAAAAAAAGTTTACTGTAATTAGTATGGTATTGGCTATTGTTGGCACGGTATATTTACCTGGTACGTATTTTAAGGCGCCGCTGCACTGAAACTCCCCGATCACGAAATCCCATGTTAACCTACGGAAAAACTTTGAAGCGCGATTACTCATTACCTAATATAATCAATAAAATATTGTTTTCACCATCAGTAGACATAAGATGCCGATGATGTGTGTTTTTAAAAAGTGTCTCCGTAAATTTTAAGCATTTTTAAGAAGATGATAAAATTTAATCAAATGGAAATTTCAACTTTTATGGGGATTTTACATGTACTTAAAATTTACGGAGACAATTTTTAAAAACGCACATCATCAGCATCTGACGTCTACTTTCTGATGGTGAAAACGGTATTTTAATAATTATATTAGGTAATGAGTAATTACGCTTCGAAGTTTTCCCATAGGCTAACATGGAATTTAGCTTTCGGATAGTTTCAATGCAGCGGAGCCTTAAAAGCCAGCAGACATTAATCATAAGTGTCGAAGTCAGTGAATTACGCAGTTATGAAAACTTCTGAACTGCATCAAGAAATAATAGCAAACAGAAACCAAAATCAGACCTAAATCGGCATCTAGAAGGAAGTCACTGAATAATAATAAGATTGCTCGCGCCAAGGGACAAAATTGGGTGATAGTGACAACAAAAATAGTGAGATAATGTGACGTATTTGACATGTGGCCAAAAAAAGAAGCCAATTTGTATGCAGCTCGATTATGATACATTTTTCAAAACTATTAGATGAGAATAAGAATAGATTTTATAATCTTCCGGCATCGGCTCAACAGCCAAGGTTAGAATGAAACAAAAAATATGTTTTAACGTAAGTGTGGATACCATTAAAGGCTTTTTACATAAAAAAATAATTGGCAAAATCCTATTAGGTAAAATACCCGAATTGGCAATGCATAATAATCTCCACATTTGTGAACATATTGGAACTGATAAACAAACGGGCATAAGGCATAAATGCCTAAGTGAACTAAGCCTTTATTGTGAAGAAAAATGAAATACATAACAACAAAAAGTATCGAAATGCTGCCATCATGGCAAAGAGTTTTTGATTGAAGCGAATATTAAAGCAAGTTAGTTACATTGTGAATAAAAAAAAAACCATGTTTAAATGCTGACCAGACATTAAAGAGATCACACTGGTCACCAGAGGTGGCAGTTTAAAAACAATGATATATTAAACATACATAATAAATGCAATTGTAAATATAAATGTTATAGATATTATAATTGTATGATAGTAATACAGCAATCAGCATTTGTATGCAATAGCAATGATAACTTTTTAATCAGGTAATATTGAAAGAACCGTTCACTAATAACATAGGTAAACAAAGAAATATGTAAAATAAAATATGTTACCGCCTTTTTACCAACTGTTTTTTTTAAATTAGATTTCTAAAAATTATTATTTGCATAAATAATCATTATTTTAATAAGTTCGTTATATCATGCTTATCTAATTATTTTATATATAAAGTTTTTATTAATTAAAATAAAAAATAATATTTATCTACAAATGAAAAAGAATATAAAATAACAAAAAATTTGCTCTAAAATATATAAATACCGAAAACGTTTATAAAAAATAGCTTTTTGAAAGAAAAAACAAAATTAAAAGTTATTTCAATACATTTCTTAAAGTATATACTCGCTCTTTTTTATTTAGCAATAAAAAATATACGAAATTAATGTTTATGAAAATGTCTAATTGAACAATTTCTTTTACAGAGACATGCTCACTGGTCTGTCAAAATAATGGAAAATGTAGTATACAAAATAAAAAAGCTGTTTGTATCTGTACAAATGAATACACTGGCACAAATTGCGAGATAGGTAAGTGTGACATTAATAATTTTTTTTACAATTAATACCCAAGAGCATAATAAAAGGAATGTCTTAAAAATACTCTTAGTATAGATAAATGCTTTTCACCTTATTTTGTAGTAGATATTAATAATTTCTTTCTTTTTATTTCAAAAATTATGCAAAAAATTAATTTGAATATAATTTTAACATTTATCTTGTATTTATACATTTTTTAGCACATTTTTCTGCTTGAAATTTATACATATTCATATATCTTTTTCCAAATATTATTATCCTTTAAAAAATAAACAATTTCTGTTACCAGAATTATTTAAAGCTTTAGTCACATATAAAATTTTATATACCTTCTGAAAGTCAATTCTTTTTTTCACACGTTTTTTAACCTTTGAATACAGAAAATAAACACATTTTAACTTGTTTTAATATGACTTACAAAAGTGTTTTCTATAAAGCATATTATAATTTTTCTTTAAAAAAGCTCATTTCAACACTAGAACGACCGGAAATTTTACCCAAGTTTTATAAAAATATTTGACACCAGAATTAAAATTAAAAATTATTTGACTAATTTATTTAACGTAAATCTGTCTGGTTGAAATTTAACTTATTTTATGAAAGAATTTCTGGTTCCAGTTGACATTTAATCATATGGTCGGAGTCGCATCGACTCCTTCCGGGCTATTAACTTAATTTTACTACGACAATCGTAGTTCCAGAATTTTCTCTCTAAACCAAAAACTCCAAACAACGAAAGAAAAATAAAGAATGCATATCTGAAAGAATTTAACGAAGTGTCATAGCTTTTCTTTTTTTTATAAAAATTGAGACTATTAAATATGACAAATCAAAAAAATGCATTCTCAGATTAATCGATTATAATTTGCTCAGGACAGCAGCATTTTCCTTTTCAGCGCTTTTGCTTCCATAAATTTATTTTAAAACTTCAACTTTAACAGTATTTTCTGGCAGATTATTTGTCTTGGAGCATTTACATTTTTTCATCGAACTCTTTGAAGTTCGAAAATATTATTTTGCAATCTTTATTTTAAACTTAGGAAAGAAAAAGAAAATTTAATGTAACTGGTAACTTACCGCTTGCCACTCCCGTAAATAATGACTTTTCTGCTAATAGAAATGAATTATAAAAGACATTATGAATGCTGAGGGAATTCTGGAATCGAAATTTGAGCCATTTTCATCGGCCCAGCTATTTTTAGTAGAATCTTTGCGGTGAAGTTATTTCATTTACATCCATCGTCGCCATGTGGAATTTTTTTTATCTCATTAATATCAAAATAGTAAAAGATGAGATAACCTTGAGGTACATAATTAATATTTAATTTTACACATAAACAAGAAGCATTATTTCAACTACGAAAATATTCAGAATAAGTTAATCACTCACGTTGATGATTTAACTTTTGAAAATGCTGTTCTATTTACACCAGAAAAATAATTCGCTTACATGACAGGCTTTCCAAATATTTCTGATGCATCCACATATTGAGTAACATTCAAATTAAAAGATACTAAATATTACATAGTTTCTGATTAAGAGCACCTCCCAACTTCGTTCGTTTGCGAAACAAAATAAATTCAGAAATGTATCAGAAAGTAAAATTTTGGGGAAAAATGAGGCGATCAAAATCTTATTTTATGAATAGCTCTAATAAAAAATTATAATATTATTGAGTAGATTTGAAAAGGTAACTTTTATTTGTGATTTTTTCTCTAGCATAAATAAAAGCCTACGTGTTTATGTTTCTAAAACTGCACCGATTGGATTTGATAATAAAATTATGTATGATACATTCAGACATTGGCATAAGTTTATAAAAAAATGTTGCCATTCAAAAATATTTCTCTACCTTTTCATATATGTTATAGTTTAAATTCTTTTTCTGATAAAAGATTGCCATTAGGCAAAATTCATCCCATAAAGTTCTAACTTTTATTAAAATTGACATCCTATATAAATGTGAATCAATTTTTTTTTAATAAAAAATTAAGCATAGGCATTACGCAAAAATTTTATTTAAAAAATAATTCGTAAAAAGATTAAACATAAATATATTAAATTATTCTTATTTGATTTCAACCAATAACAAGCACTAACTGGGGTAATGTGTTCTAATAAGTACCATTTTCTTGATTAAAATATATTTAAATGTAACACATTATTAAGTCAAGGAAAAGAAAATCAAAATTCTGTATCAAAACTGAGACTTTCACCCATACTCTAAAATAATTCTCAAGATAAAGTATTTCTTTTTTGTGGGGGAGATGGGATTACTATAAGGGCACTGCGGTGATATCGCAAAAAAAGAAAAAAAAAAGAAAAAGAAAATATAACTTATTTCTGTTTTATAGCAACATCTTTTCTGTTGCATCGTGTAATATTCATAATTTAATAATCCCTATTAAAAAATATTGATTTATACTAATTTAAAGCTCCATTTTAAAAATATGTTACAATAAAAAAAAAATATGTGGCATTGCAAGTTTTGCCATTTGGAGTTATTATTTCCGATAACATGTTCTTTCCAAATCATCTTCAGAAGGGACGGTGGGGAGTGACAGCTATAACCTTCTCAAAGTTCCAAATAAAAGTAGTTCTTTAATATTAAAAACGCTTAGCAATAATTAAGGTCAAGCGGGGTACATTTTACTTTGTGGAACTATTCTCCCTGATGAATAGTAAAAATATGGCTAAAAGAGAAAGATAGGGAAGGACAATATTTTTCTCTTTAAAAAAATGAAAGAGAAGAAAGAAAATCCATCAAAGAAAATCAGTAGAAACTTCAAAAATATCTTTACAATCGTGATGAAATGCTTATTCTACTTTGTTTTATTTGGTAAAGTTACCAGGATCAATCTTACGCGAATTTATTGAGATGGCATCGACGCAATTTTGTTAAAAAATACCTATAAACAGGTTGTCCCTAAATTGATAGTGTAAGCTGTAAGGGAAGGTAAAGTGCATATAAAGAAGAAATTCCATTATTACAAACTTGTGTCGAAAATGAAAAGAGTTGGTGAAAAACAAGAAAAACTCAGGAAATGAAAACAAAAGTTTTACTGACATAAGAATTACAGTAAGTGCTGAAATGTGTTATCTCCAGTATGAATACAGGTATAGCAGTGCCTAGAAATTAAGTGGCGTAAACCTTTCGAAGATTATATATGTTTCACGAACAGTTGCAGCAGTGACTGAAAGTCTTGCAATGAAGTCCTCATTATAGTCGATGGGTGTCTCGTAGATGAGTCATCTGGAATCTTCGAAAAGGTACATCAGTCACTTGACAGACACTGCGAGTTCCGTATCTATGTTGTTGTTGGCACATTTGAGCACTTACTGAAATTGTTAAGTCAATTAAACTCTTCTTTTAAATTACTCCGCGTTTCTTTTTTTTTCGCCAACAGTTTTCATTTCCGACCCTACATTGCTGTACAAAAATTGCTTCTCTGTGTACCTTGCCTTTCAGATTGACATAGAGTGAATGTGCAGGCTGATATCGTAGGAGAGAAGGGAATGTAGACACATTGCCTTTTTGTATTGTTTACCATGGGAATACTGGTTGAAAAATAACATTACGTAAATAATAATAATAATATGGCAGCAAAACATAATTTTGTTTCTGGAAAAAAGCAGATCCATATAAAAGATCTTATTGGGGGCATTTATCAAGTCTTGGCTCGTGGTTAAGATTTCAAATAAAAATCCCATTCAGGAAGGCGACAAGTCAGCAATTTCCGAAAAAACCGGCGCATCAGAAACTTTACTTCAACTGGGAATTATTCTCTTTTTCAAACTAAAAATATAGTTTGTGGTAAAAATCGAAGAAATCTATTCACAAAACAATTTAAGAAACATGGTATATGAAAAACTATAAGATGTCTCGGATACCATAGTTGAAATCACACCATAAAGAAGCTCGTTTACAGTGGGCTAAAGCGCATAAATTATTTTGGGATAAGTGTGGAAATTCATATTCTGCAATGGAAAAAAAATAGAATTTAGATGGGCTCGATGGGTTTGCATACTATTGGCATGATCTCTGAAAAGAGACAAGTAGTATATTTAGTAGACTACATGGTGATGGTTCTGTCGTGGTATAGGAGTCTATTTATTTCAATGTAGTTCATTCATTAGTGGTCTTCAAAAATCTGAAAGCTATCAGGAAATATTTGCCAATCGCTTGGTTCACGTTAGAAAAATTTTAAGTTGAGAAACTGGTTTTAAGAACATCGTTTCCAACAGTACCTCCAACTCAACATCACTATGGCTTCGGTCAATTATGGTATCGGTTTGGAACTGGCCAGCATTTAGTACTGATCAAAGTCCAATAGAAAAGTATAAGGTATTCGCGAAAGCATTTTTGTCAAATGGAAGACGATATTCTTCAGTTCAAGATTTGAAATCGGCAATAGAGCATGTTTGGTTTGAAATCAAACCGGAAACAATGCTGAACCTGGTTTAATTTATGAAACGACCTGTATTTCAGCTAACCAAATGTAATTGAGCAATAATCATGGAGCAATTCTCCTATAACAGATAAGTAATTGTTATTCTAAAACATCTGACTATATAAATTCTGTTATATAATAGTAAAATTATAATTGTGTTAACCCTTTATGCCGCGGCTGCACTTTTATGTTCCATTAAAATTACGTGTTTGAAAATTCATTTAATACATCAGTTTAATAATGCGGTCTTGGCCACAGATGCTATGTTCCAAAATCGTACCACCCTAAATTTAAAATAAAGCGAGTTTTAAAAATTTGAAAGTTTGTGGCGTGGTGTGTGTTTGAGTAGAAGGAGACGTAAAATAATACTAGCTATATTCGTTCATTGGTTTTCACTGGTCAACAAACAAAAGGACATCATAGAGGACAGAAAAAAAGTGCTTTTCAGAAAATTATACTTTAGGGGACTAGTATTTTAGGTACAAAAATAAGGATATAACATTACAACTCCTCTTAAATTATGAATTTAATTATCACTAACCTTAATCCACACAATCACAAATTCAGATCTTTAAACAATTGAATGATATATAAATCCTCAAAACATGTTATTGCAAAGTATTTAAGTTAAATATTTATGAAAATTTCTCAATTTCTTGGCCACACTGCTTTGAAGGCATTTTTCAAACTCAGATGAAAATAACATCTATTTTATCAGTAAATAGGTATAGATGTTGTCATTTATTGAATTGCTTTTAAAGCAAAAAACAATCAGCTTTTAATAAAGGAAGTCAGAATGTAAAAAAAAAAAAAATCAAACAATTTAGTTTTTATGATGAAAAGAATACAGGTACACATATGTGGACACAGGTACCGAAGAGGACAATAAATAATTTTTAAATTGTAACACGTGGAAATGAGTGATTTTGTACCTATCCAATACTATCAGACACAGTGTCTGCCTATTTAATGATTGAACAAAACAGGTGTTCTTATAAAATGACAGGTTTATCGGTGCCGTCTATATTGTATACGAAGGGTGGAGAGCGGATGTTGCTTGCCTGGAGAAAAATTAAAAAAAAATTCTTTTAAAGAAAATAACAGTACTCCTATTGACGACAGATTAAAAAAAAAAAATTGTCTGCCACGTTTTTTCAAATTACAACAAATCTACCTTCAAGATCAAAAGAAATTTATCACGATGATTTTTTTTTTAAATAATGGTAGATAAAATGATAAAAGAAAAAGTCGCCGGCAGCCTTATTATAAGAAAAGAAATAGTGAATTCTAATCATCTCATGTGGGAAAATGTCCCTTCTCATTTGTATACCGCTTTGCTAGCACAGATAATCCTCTCATTTTATAAAAGCGTCTCGACACTTGAATTAATTACAATTAAAAGATAAAATAGTACAAAGTTCCAAATCCACTGGGGAAAAAATCCACTCTCTCCTGTCCACTCCGCTCACATGAGAAGAGGGATGGGGTGCATCAAGCAATTTATAGGTTCAACAAATTTCCGTCCATATTCAGCAAAATAATGTATAGTCCCGTAGATCCGCGAAAGGCTTTCCCATTTCGATCTTTGAGTTTATTTTTACATATACATTTCCTTAATTTATAATTAAGTGCAATTTTTTCAATCAAAAACTTATTTTAATGAAATATTAGTTTACCATGTCAAAATTCTGTTCAAAAACCGTTAGTGTAATATCCCAATCATCGTTCTGCAGCAACCTTTTATGTGTATTAGAAAGGAAAGTTGACATCAGAAATAATATATGTGATGATACTTAAACTAAAAGTAGAAAGAAAATTTAGTGTGCATTGTCAGAATTGGGCAAATAATCTCATTTTATAATACCCCATTCATCGCTTTTCACTTCATATTACTTAAATTTAGTTTGCAATATCAGATGTGGGCGAAAAATCCTATTCAATCATACCTCATTCATCGCGGTACCTTACATATGTGTTGAAAAAAAGAGATGTTGACAACAGCAATATGATATATGATGATATCAGTGTACGGTTCCACAATATTTCACGCCCATCGGACCACATTTGGCAGTTGTACGGATAGAAGTGTCTGCATGGAGTCGGCGCAATATCATGCAGTGAATTCTATCACTATAACCGTTAGGGAATGTGTGCCGATTATTCACCCTGTGTGTAAAAAAAGCGACTGAAATGGTATCGGCAGCCGATATCATGAAAGGCGGCAAGCGTCTAACGGCCAATTGTTTTCCAATTGCTCTTCGTTTGCTGAGAAATGTTATTAGACCATAATTAAGAAAACGAATATTTTTCCAACTGGATTAAATTATATTCAATGCTGGAGTAGCACAGTTGGAGTTTATTCTAACAGAGCGAAAAATGTCCAGACAAGGAATCGAACCTGGATACTTGGCGTGCCGTGCCAATGCTTTAACTGTTAAGCTATCTGAACGATACTTGGCTGAACTTTCATCATGTAATTGGTATAGTAATTGGAGTAATAGTTATAGCTCGGATGAATGAAACTAGCGCTGCAGTTCGCAGCCAACAAATAAGAGTGAATTACGAGTGAGAAGAGAAGCATCAACACGTAAGAGTGAATTATGTCAGCCAGGTATCGTCCGGAGAGCTTAACAGATAAAGTATTGGCACAGCACGCCATGTATCCAGGTCCGATTCCTAGTCTAGACTTTTTTCGCGCTGTTGGAATAAACTTAACTGTGCTACTCCAGCCTTGAATGCGTTATAAGACCATTTAGAGCTAGGCAAAAATTTTGTACGCGCAAGTTAAAAGCATTGTAACGAGTCTTTAGTAAATGTGCTGATCATTTATAATAATTAAGGTGCAAAAAGCTCTCATATTAATACAGTTTTTTTTTCTCAATAACCTTCTCAATTAAATTCTTTGAAGAACCTAATGTAGGAGTATTTCAGAGGTTCAGATTCTGGAACAAAATTTTTGCAATGGATAACTAAACTACGAATGTTAGAATCTCCGGTTTTATGAAAAATGACAGTTTTATAGTGGAATGCAAAATTATTTCTAAAACTTGGAGAAGAAAAAAAATCATAAAAACATACACCATAATTTTTAAAAAGCGGTTTATGTGTGATATTGTGCAACAGAAACGCGCAAACACACACATTTTTAATTTATAAAGCTAAAATGAAAAATACGCTAGAGAATCGTGGCAAAAAATTAAATAAAAAATAAACCATCAAACGTTTCATAACGCAATTGATAAAAAAAAAAATCCATTTTAAAAATAAAATTACTTTTTTATTTATCTAATAGTTGTTTCAATTTTAAACATTTACTTTTATTGGCAAATGTCTATTTCAACTGGTTCAAAAAAGTCACGTTTTAGATTCTTTAAAATTATCTATAATCAATAATAACAAACTAATAAAATTCGGATATCATTATTTAAAGAATAATCTATCTTAAATAATTGTCAAAACATAGGAAAATGCACAACCAAAGTCACATAGATACGCATATATCACTTTGTTCAAAAAACCACATTGTTGTCCAATCGTAATTTTCTAAATGAAAGAATAATGTAGTAAAAAATAATATGCAAAAATTTATAAAAAATGTGCCTTAATAAATAGTGTGAAGAGAAGGAAATACATCATTAATAGCGGAAAAGCAATTTGTAATTGCACAGAAGACTAAAACGCCAAAAGCTTTACAAAAAATAAGATTTGAATTAATATATTTTTAATTCTTTTCTTGAATTATTTATACAAAAATATATTTTTTATTTAATTTTGCATGCATTAACCATTTCCGGCGCGGTGTCCTTAAAAAAGGACACCTTATTTTAATTCCAAAATTGACAAACGGCACAAAGAATATTTAACTAAACCTTTCCTATTATAATGTACATGAAAATAAGCAAGTTCGTATTTTCTAGTAAATTCTTTTATAAATTGAGGTGTCAGTCAGTTATTTCATCAGATTATAAAGAGAATTACTCCGCGCCGGTAAGGGTTAAAAAGTTTATATTTAATTATTGGTATAATAACTAATTGGTATAATATACTATTATAATAATACTATAATAATAATACTATTGGTATAATAAAATTGGTATAAATAACTAAACAATTAGTATGAATATCAAATGAAAGAAAGAAAAAAAAATGCTAATATGCTAATTTAATTTAAAAATAACAAAACATGTTTTTCTTTCCCTTTCTTACAGAAAAGTGCTCTTTAATTAAATGCCAAAACAAAGGAACGTGCATCATAAAAGATGGAAATGCAACTTGTATGTGTACAGATGAATACACTGGTAAAACCTGTGAAACAAGTAAGTGTGATTTTAAGTCGTTACCTTAACCCATTCTGAATTATTTCTAGAAAATAATATGTAAATGAAAATTTTAATACAAAACGCGCATAAATACACGCAATTCCCTTTGTTCGAAAAAATACATAGTTGTCCAAATGAAATTTTATAAAAAAGGAATACTATAGTAAATAATATTAAGTAAAAATGTACCGAAAATGTGCCTTAATAAATAGTGTTAAGAGAGGAAAATACATCATTAAAGTCTGAAAAGCAATTCGTAATTGCACAGAAGACTAATCCATCAAAAGTTGTAGAAAAAATTAAAAAAATATTAATATATAAATAATAATATTTGAAATATATTAAATAATATTAATAAATAATAATATTTGAATTAAAAAATATTTAAATCATTTCTTCAAATATTTTTTTAAAAAAAATATTTTTTAATTAATTTTGAATGCATTAAAAACTTTATATTTAATTATTTGGTGAATAACTAATTAATTAGTATGAATATTAAACCGAAGAAACAAAAAAACGCTAACATGCTATTTTAATTTAAAAAAAACATGTTTTTTTTTTCTTTCTTACAGAAAAGTGCTCCTTAATAACATGCCAAAACAAAGGAACATGCATCATAAAAGATGGAAATGCAACTTGTGTCTGTAAAGATGAATACACTGGTAAAACTTGTGAAACAAGTAAGTGTGATTTTATTTCGTTTCATTAAACCATTCTTAATCATTTCTAGAAAATGTTATGTAAATGAAAATTTTAATACAAAAATTCACATACATACACGTATTTTACTTTGTTCGAAAAAATAAATAGATGTCCAAACGAAATTTTCTAAAAGAAAGAATAATATAATAAAAAATATTAAGTGAAAACTTACAGAAAAAAATTTCTTAATAAATAGTGTTAAGGGGGGAAATTGTAACATTAAAGTAGGAAAAGCAATTCGTAATTGCACAGAAGACTAATCCGTACACATAATTAGTATGAATATCAAACGGAAGAAAAAAAAAACGCTAACATGTTATTTTAATTTAAAAAAAAAAAAAAAAAAAAAAAAAAAAAAACGTGTTTTTCCTTTTCTTTCTTACAGAAAAGTGCTCGTTAATAATATGCCAAAACAAAGGAACATGCATCATAAAAGATGGAAATGCAACTTGTGTCTGTAAAGATGAATACACTGGTAAAACTTGTGAGACAAGTAAGTCTGATTTTAAGTCTTTTTTTAATCCATTCTTAATTATTTCTACAAAATAATATGTAAATGAAAATTTCAATAAAAAATTCACATTGATACACCTATGTTCGGAAAAATGTATTGTTGTCCAATCGAAATTTTCTAAAAGAAGTAATAATATAGTAAACAATACTAAGTAAAAATTCACAGAAAAATGTGCCTTAATAAATAGAGTTATGAGAGGAAAATATATCATTTAAGGCGGAAAACCAATTCGTAATTGCACAGAAGAATAAACCATCAAAAGTTATATAAAAAATCAGATTTGAATTATTATTTTTTTTATTCTTTTCTTGAATTATTTTTGCTAAAATATATTTTTTAATAAATTTTGAATGCATTAAGAAGTTTATCCGTAATTATTTGGTAAGTAACTAAACAATTAGTATGAATATCAAACGGAAGAAAGAAAAAAATGTAAACATGCTATTTTAATTTTTACAATATATGTTTTTCTTTATCTTATAGAAAAGTGCTCTTTAATAACATGCCAAAACAAAGGAACATGCATCATAAAAGATGGAAATGCAACTTGTGTCTGTAAAGATGAATACACTGGTAAAACTTGTGAGACAAGTAAGTCTGATTTGAAGTCTTATTTAACCCATTCTTAATTATTTCTACAAAATAATATGTAAATGAAAATTTCAATAAAAAATTCACATAGATACACATATGTTCGAAAAAATATATTGTTGTACAATCAAAATTTTCTATAAGAAAGAATAATATAGTAAACAATATTAAGTAAAAATTTACAGAAAAAAGTCCCTTAATAAATAGTGTTATGAGAGGAAAATATATCATTAAAGGCGGAAAAGCAGTTCGTAATTGCACAGAAGAATAAATCATCAAAAGTTATATAAAAAATCAGATTTGAATTATTATATTTTTTATTCTTTTCTTGAATTATTTATACAAAAATATTTTTTAATTAATTTTGAATGCATTTAGAATTTTACCTTTAATTATTTGGTAAATAACTAAACAAATAGTATGAATATCAAACGGAAGAAAGAAAAAAATGCTAACATGTTATTTCAATTTAAAAAATATAAGTTTCTCTTTCTCTTTCTTATAGAAAAGTGCTCTTTAATAACATGCCAAAACAAAGGAACATGCATCATAAAAGATGGAAAGGCAACTTGTGTCTGTAAAGATGAATACACTGGTAAAAATTGTGAGACAAGTAAGTGTAATTTTAAGTCGTTTCCTTAACACATTCTTAATTATTTCTACAAAATAATATGTAAATGAAAGTTTCAATAAAAAATTCTCATAGATACACCTATGTTCAAAAAAAGGTATTGTTGCCCAATCAAAATGCTCTATCAGAAAGAATAATATAGTAAAAAATATTAAGTAAAAATTTACAGAAAAATGTGTCTTAATAAATATTGTTATGAGGGGAAAATATGTCATTAAAGGCGGAAAAGCAATTCGCAATTGCACAAAAGAAGAAGGCATCAAAAGTTATATAAAAAATTAGATTTGAATTATTATATTTTTTTATTCTTTTCTTTAATTATTTATGCAAAAATATATTTTTTATTTAAATTTGAATGTATTAAGAAGTTTATCTGTAATTATTTGGTAAGTAACTAATATAATTAGCATGAATATCAAAAGGAAGAAAGTAAAAAATGCTAACATGCTATTTTAATTTTAAAAATATATGTTTTTCTTTATCTTATAGAAAAGTGCTCTTTAATAACATGCCAAAACAAAGGAACATGCATCATAAAAGATGGAAATGCAACTTGTGTCTGTAAAGATGAATACACTGGTAAAACTTGTGAGACAAGTAAGTGTAATTTTAAGTCGTTTCCTTAACCCATTCTTAATTATTTCTACAAAATAATATGTAAATGAAAGTTTCAATAAAAAATTCACATAGATACACATATGTTCGAAAAAAGGTATTGTTGCCCAATCAAAATATTCTATAAGAAAGAATAATATAGTAAAAAATATTAATTAAAATTTACAAAAAAATGCGTCTTAATAAATATTGTTATGAGAGAAAAAAATATGTCATTAAAGGCGGAAAAGCAATTCGTAATTGCACAGAAGAAGAAGCCATCAAAAGTTATATAAAAATTAGATTTGAATTATTATATTTTTTTATTCTTTTCTTGAATTATTTCGGCAAAAATATATTTTTTATTTAACTTTGAATGAATTAAGAACTTTATCTGTAATTATTTTGTAAGTAACTAATATAATTAGTATGGATATCAAACGGAAGAAAGAAAAAAATGCTAACATGTTATTTCAATTTAAAAAATATAAGTTTTTCTTTCTCTTTCTTATAGAAAAGTGCTCTTTAATAACATGCCAAAACAAAGGAACATGCATCATAAAAGATGGAAATGCAACTTGTTTCTGTAAAGATGAATACACTGGTAAAACATGTGAGACAAGTAAGTCTGATATGAAGTCTTTTCTAACACATTCTTAATTATTTCTAAAAAATAATATGTAAATGAAAATTTCAATAAAAAATTCACATAGATACAGCTATGTTCGAAAAAATATATTGTTGTACAATGGAAATTTTCTAAAAGGAAGAATAATATAGTAAACAATATTAAGTAAAAATTTACAGAAACATGTGCCCTAATAAATAGTGTTATGAGAGGAAAATATATCATTAAAGGCGGAAAACCAATTTGTAATTGCACAGAAGAATATACCATTAAAAGTTATTAAAAAAATCAGATTTGAATTATTATATTTTTTATTCTTTTCTTGAATTATTTATGCAAAAATATTTTTCATAATTAATTTTGAATGCATTAAGAAGTTTATCCGTAATTATTTGGTAAGTAAATAAACAATTAGTATGAATATCAAACGGAAGAAAGAAAAAAATGCTAACATGTTATTTTAATTTTAAAAATATAGGTTTTTCTTTATCTTTCTTATAGAAAAGTGCTCTTTAATAACATGCCAAAACAAAGGAACATGCATCATAAAAGATGGAAATGCAACTTGTGATTGTAAAGATGAATACACTGGTAAAACTTGTGAGACAAGTAAGTGTGATTTTAAGTATCTTTTTAACCCATTCTTAATTATTTCTACAAAATAATACGTAAATGAAAATTTCTATAAAAAATTCACATAGATACACCTATGTTTGAAAAAATATATTATTGTCCAATAAAAAATTTCTATAAGAAAGAATACTATAATAAAAAATATTAAGTAAAAATTTACCGAAAAATGTGTCTTAATAAATAGTGTTATGAGATGAAAATATATCATTAAAGGCGGAAAAGCATTTCGTAACTGCACAGAAGGATAAACCCGTAAGGCATGGTGACGTCACGGCGACGTCGTTGTGAAGTCACACTGTGATTTTGTGTCTGTCGATGTGACGTCATAGTGACTAGAATGCGAGGTCGTTATGGCCGTTTTAGAGGTCGTTTGTGACGTCACATTGTGACCACTCTCTGAAGTCACGGTATGACAAATTTGTGAAAAGTGTGTCATGTGGGACTATTTTGGCATTAACTTTGTGACGAACCTGTGACGAAAGTGACAATGCTTTGAAGTCACATTGTGACAATTTGTGAAATATGTGTCATTTATGACGAACTTGTCATAAACACTGTGATGATTTCAAATGAAAATCAAATTTCAAATTAATTGCTTAAAAGGCGCAAAGGCGATCATAGTGAAAAAGATTCCATGCTGGGACTCGATACCTGGGCCATCAGTATAGCGCACTGACATTCTACCGACTAAACCACATGGAACGATACCCGGCCTGGAAAATTTCTCCCTATTACATGTTGGCAAGGCTACAAACGCAGCACAAGATGGAATATTTATCGTGAGCCACCGTCATGGGGCAAACACGAAACTTAATTAAATCCACCATCGATTGAAACTATATTAATACTTGGAAATTTTTCCAGAGAGAAACATTCGCCTTGCATACAATATTTCAAATGAAAATCAAATTTCAAATTAATTGCTTAAAAGGCAATTTTAATTTGAAATTTGATCTTCATTTGAAATACTGTATGCAAGGCGAATGTTTCTCTCTGGAAAAATTTCCAAGTATTAATATAGTTTCAATCGATGCTGGATTTAATTAAGTTTCGTGTTTGCCCCATGACGGTGGCTCACGATAAATATTCCATCTTGTGCTGCGTTTGTAGCCTTGCCAACATGTAATAGGGAGAAATTTTCCAGGCTGGGTATCGTTCCATGTGGTTTAGTCAGTAGAATGTCAGTGCGCTATACTGATGACCCGGGATTGAGTCCCGGCGTGGAATAATTTTCACTATGTTGGCCTCTGCGCCTTTTAAGCAATTAATTTGAAATTTGATTTTCATTTGAAAAATTGTATGCAAGGCGAATGTTTTTCTCTGGAAAAATTTCCAAGAATTAATATTGTGATGATTCTTGTCATAAACACTATGACAATTTTAAAGTAAAGTTTTGTTTGAAATATAAAATCTTATCTTTTTATCGTACTTTTTAGCAAGATATCCCTATTTTGGAGTCCTATTCTTCTAAAATATTTTTAATATTCCATTTAAAAAACAATGCTTATCAATTGACATCTTTTTTTATTAAGTTCTAAGCTTGATCTTGAATTGAAACTTAATATTAAGAATGTGTAAGCTTTTTAATTTTTTGTGATTTGTCATTGCTTTACTAAATACGAACATGGAGTCTAACGGACATTAATACAACTGTTGTTTATAGAACGACATGATAAGCCCTATTTATTTAAATTTTTTATTCCCGTATATATTGTATTTTGTGAATATGAGCTAATTAGATTTGGTATGTTTTATAGGAAAAGACTGATCTGGGAAATAGAAACAACAACTAAGATATATCATGCGTTAAGCATAGATTATAAAACACTTTCCAACTCTTTCTGAATATTTTAACAAGACATCGGGGGAAATAACGTAAACAAGATAACTAACTAAACATGAAAACGCATAAAACATTTGAAAAACTGATATCAGCAGTTACCATCCATAGCCAAATATGTTTTCCAATTCTTTTAAACCGTTCTGTATTTGATCTGTAGATTGATATATATACTATATAATGGAAAAATTTAGTTTATCAAGAAAACGCATAACAGGTTGAAATTCTCTTTCAGCAATTTATACTAATATATGGAAACGTACTTCAGTAATTTTGTACAACCCTGTAGTTTACCTAGAACCTTTATTACACGCCACTATTTAGTTAAAATTTAATTCAAACTAAAACACTCTTAAAATTGCTGAAATCACATTTCCAGAAATTATAATTTATAGACGGCAACGTATCCAGTTCTTTGCGTGACCCTGTATACCATTTTATCTATATTCTACAAACATTTCTTAGTAAATTAAATACAGTGCAGTGTAAAAATGCATAACTTATTTAAAAACCAACTTTAAGCAATACCCAGTAACCCTTACGAATATTTTGTAAAGTCCTGTATATGAATTATAGCATATATATATATACACCATATACTATGCATAAATATAGTGAATCATAAAAGAGCATATCATAATTAAAAATGCATTTCCAGCAATCATCGCTAATGAACAGTACTTCGGATACAATATAGTATCTGAAATATTTTGTGTGTCTCTGTAAATGCTATATGTACTTCGTATTATACATGAAATAATTCATAGTATGTAAACCTCAACGATGTATATCAATTTCATTACATATCAAATAGATTAACATACACTGGCCTCCAAAAGTTAAGGTACAGGGACTGGATGCCTTCGATTGCACACGTTTTGTCGAATATCTACAAAAATTATTGGCGAATTGTTCTTGAACTTCTGGGATGAAAGGAACATGTTTGATTTTATATTTATCGGTGAAGATTTTGTCGGGGGTACAATTAGGGGGCTAATAATAAATTTAATAATAAAATAATATTTGCGATCACCTGTAACAGGAAAGGCTGGAAATGGTTTGTCACTGTGGTAAATGACTAATTGGGTCCTATTCAATGTTTGTATGCATTTGTGTAAGCATAGCACTCATATTCGTGAAGATGTTAATGTTTTTGTGAAAAATTCAAAAGTTTTTTGTTTATAGCATACAGAGTTTTCAATCAAATTTAACGCAACTTTCCAAAAACCTGACAAAGAGAAGTAGAAACATTATACTGCAATTAAAACATGAATATATTAAATATTTGATGAGATATGGGCATTTTTATGAGATAATTTTTTACTGCGCATGCGCGGAAGATTTCAAAATTTTTATTTCATAATTTGGTAGTAAGCTATTTAGGTCAACTTATATAAAAAGTCCAGTCAAATATCGCGCAAATTCACAAAGATAGGGTCGATATAGTGAATTGCTTCCTAAAAATAGCTTTATTATAAAGGATTTTCCACAACTTTTCAATCAGCTCGCTATATCTTTCTAAGTTTTCACAATATTTGATTGAACTTTTTTTTTAAGTTGCCCCAAAATACTGACTACCAAATTATGAAATAAAAATTTTGAAATCTTCCGCGCATGCGCAGTTAAAAATTATCTCATAAAAATGACCATATCTCATCAAATATTCAATATATTCATGTTTTAATTGCAGTATAATGTTTCTACTACTCTTTGTCAGGTTTTTGGAAAGTTGTGTTAAATTTGGTTGAAAACTCTGTATGCTATAAACAAAAACCTTTTGAATTTTTCACAAAAACGTTAACATTTTCACAAATATGAGTGCTATGCTTACACAAATGCATACAAACGTTGAACAGGACCGAGATAGTCATTTACCACAGTGACAAACCATTTCGAGCCTTTCCTGTTACATAGGGGATCGCAAATATTATTTTATTATTAAAATTATTATTAGCCACCTAATTGTACCCCCTACTAAATCTTCACCGGGAAATATAAAATCAAACATGTTCTTTTCATCCCCGAATTTCAAGGACAATTCACCAAAATTTTTTTAGATATTCGACAAAACTTGTGCAACCGAAAGCATCCAGTCCCTGTACCTTAACTTTTGGAGGCCAGTGTATATATAGTACGCCGCAAACAATTCCCTCCACCCCTATATCATTATGTATTGGAATTCCTTTTTTAGCCCTGTAAATAAAGAATAACTATTCTCTGCATTGCATATTCTACGGAATGCACATTTTAGTGCGCTTCATAAATGCATATCAATTTTATTCTGTTTGAAAGCGTGTAAAATCACTAAAAATCATTTGAAACGATTTTTTTCCCACAGGCCGTAATGTAATGGAATACTTTTGACAGCCCCTGTAAATGAACTAAACATGCTACAAACTTCATTACAAATAGGGACCTTGCTATGGTAAACGTCAATAACATCCGAAAATTTCATGTCAATCCGAGTATATTTACGCGAGTTAGAGCGCGGACAGACGGCCAGACAAACCGAAGTCATAAGCACTTTTCAACTTTATGGGGCCTGAAAAACACTTTATTTCAATGCTTAAATATTATTTTTTTTATTTTTTAATGCCAATAAAATAAATGTATCGAAAACGTAGAAAATGAGTTTACAATGAAAGAAAATTTAATAACTGATTCTGAATGTCTACAATTAAATGTTTGATTAAAATCACAAACAGCAAAAAAAAAAAAAAAAAAAAAAAAAAAAAAAAAAAAAAATGCTGAAATACAATTAAAAAAATAAATATATCAATTTGAAAACATTAAATATTTAGTATTTATAATTGTACTATTAAACAACAACAAACTACAATAGATGAATTAAATGCATTTAACAATTTCTCAAAAATCTTTTCATGTGTTATAAGGAATTCCTATTATTTTATAATTTTGGCAAATGTTAAATCTGAAAACATTGGTATGAAGATTTAAGATTTTAAATACTAATTTAAAATATTATTAGCAATGAAAAAAAAAATCTTTCAAAAGTTTCACTACTACAATATGTAATAAGACATTTTCCCAGTATAATGTTAATTTCAAAATTGAAACAGTTTCCTAATATCATTATAATCGAATATCATATTTAACTCCAAAATATTAATGACGATAAATACTGTGTTAGAATCAGTCTCTGCATCAGCTTTTTTTTTCTTCTAGCGATGGCAGATTAAGATATTTTACAGCATCGAATCGGAAAAGAAATCCAGATCAGTCTCATTGCATATAACATACTGCAACTATTTAACTCATGATAATAATCTATCAAACGGGAAAAAAATTAAATTAAATAAGACATACCTTTTAAATTCCATAAATAGTTTAATAATATCCGTGTTTTAAGATTTTTGATGTTCATATTTTTGTCACAATGTGACTTAGAATATGGTGGTTTTTTTGTCACGTATGTGACGTGACGTACGTTACATGCAGTGACATAACAGTGACGTCACAATTTTTTTTAAATTGCAGAAAATATAATTTTACATAAATAACATGTTTTGAATATTTTTTGTAATTTTTTAACGCTTTCTAAAAAGTTCACATCTCAGTCACAATGTGACATCACTGAGTGGTGGCATTTTGGTCACAGATGTGACGTGACCACAGTGACTCACAGTGAGGTCAGAACGACGTCACCGTGACCATGCATGCTATGAGGGAACCCTCAAAATTTATATAAAAAATCAGATTTGAATTATTATATTTTTTATTCTTTTCTTGAAGTATTTATGCAAAAATATATTTTCTAATTAATTTTGAATGCATTTAAATTTTACCTTTAATTATTTGGTAAATAACTAAATAATTAGTATGAATATCAAACGGAAGAAAGAAAAAAAATGCTAATATGTTATTTCAATTTAAAAAATATAAGTTTATCTTTCTCTTTCTTATAGAAAAGTGCTCTTTAATAACATGCCAAAACAAAGGAACATGCATCATAAAAGATGGAAATGCAACTTGTGTCTGTAAAGATGAATACACTGGTAAAACTTGTGAGACAAGTAAGTGTGATTTTAAGTCTTTTTTTTTAAATTCTTAATTATTTCTACAAAATAATATGTAAATGAAAATTTCAATAAAAAATTCACATAGATACACCTATGTTCGAAAAAATGTATTGTTGCCCGCTCAAAATGTTCTATAAGAAATAATAATATAGTAAAAAATATTAAGTAAAAATTTACAGAAAAATGTGCCTTAATACATAGTGTTATGAGAGGAAAATATGTCATTATATGCGGAAAAGCAATTCGTAATTGCACAGAAGAAGAAGCCATCAAAAGTTATATAAAAAATTAGATTTGAATTATTATATTTTTTTATTCTTTTCTTGAATTATTTAAGCAAAAATATATTTTTTATTTAATTTTGAATTTATTAAGAAGTTTATCTGTAATTATTTGGTAAGTAACTAAATAATTAGTATGAATATCAAACGGAAGAAAGAAAAAATGGTAACATGCTATTTTAATTTTAAAAATATATGTTTTTCTTTCTCTTTCTTATAGAAAAGTGCTCTTTAATAACATGCCAAAACAAAGGAACATGCATCATAAAAAATGGAAATGCAAACTGTGTGTGTAAAGAGGAATACACTGGTAAAACTTGTGAGACAAGTAAGTGTCGTTTCCTTAACCCATTCTTAATTATTTCTACAAAATAATATGTAAATGAAAATTTTAATAAATAATTCACATAGATACACCTATGTTTAAAAAATATATTGTTGTCCAATCGAAATTTTCTATAAGAAATAATACTATAGTAAAAAATATTAAGTAAAAATTTACAGAAAAATGTGCCTTAATAAATAGTGTTATTAGAGGAAAATATGTCAGTAAAGGCGGAGAAGCAATTAGTAATTGAACAGACGAAGAAGCCATCAAAAGTTATATAAAAAATCAGATTTGAATTCTTATATATTTTTATTCTTTTCTTGAATTATTTATGCAAAAATATATTTTTTATTTAATTTAGAATGTATTAAAATTTTACCTTTAATTATTTGGTAAATAACTGAATAATTAGTATGAATATCAAACGGAAGAAAGAAAAAAATGCTAATATGTTATATCAATTTAAAAATATATAAGTTTATCTTTCTCTTTCTTATAGAAAAGTGCTCTTTAATAACATGCCAAAACAAAGGAACATGCATCATAAAAGATGGAAATGCAACTTGTGTCTGTAAAGATGAATACACTGGTAAAACTTGTGAGACAAGTAAGTGTGATTTTATGTCGTTTCCTTAACTCATTCTTAATTATTTCTACAAAATAATATATAAATGCAAATTTCAATAAAAATTTCACATAGATACACCTCTGTTTTAAAAAATATATTGTTGTCCAATCGAAATTTTCTAAAAGAAATAATAATATAGTAAAAAATATAAAGTAAAAATTTACAGAAAAAAATATCTTTTGAACTTGTGTGAAGAAAGGGAAATCTATATATTTAAAACGCTAAGCATTTTCTTTAGCATTCATAGTCCGCGAGAAGAAACTACTTCATCAAATTACACCAATATTTTTTTTAAATGAAAGATATTTGGACACAGATTTGTTATCGTACATTCTTTAGTTGAAATATTTTATTAATTAGCCGTAATTTTAAATTAAAATTCTACAGTTGCACAACCGCAGTATCTAAGTACAAGTCTGCCTTTGGAGCGACGCGCTGGACATGTGCAAACATGCTCGCTCAGTCGAACAATCACGCCACAGCTAGAGGTTGTTTTAAATTCGTCTGCTATTCGATCTTACTGTAAACTAACTTTTTCTTTTCTTTCACAAAGTTAATATTATTTGGCTCTTTCAGCATTATTAAAAATTCAAAAATTTACTGTGTTGATATTAATTTATACGGTTTATTTCGCGAATGTCATATTGTTCTGGTCATATAACACACAGAAGATAAACATAGTGATTTGTGGCTAAAAGTTACACAAGTCTAATGAATTGCCAATGCATAGACACGAAGATTGAGAAACTAGCATGTTAAGTTGTAGTTGCTTCTTTGAAAAAGTAAGGCATCAAATATTGAAACCAAAACTATTGATGTAAGATCAAAACTCAAATTCGAAACAATTTTGTATGCGTCAATTTTTTTTCGAACCTCTTCAATTTAGAAGGAAATAAAACGAGTTCCTGCTATCGTAGCAGGTTAACGCAGCAGTTTAAAGTTGAGAATTTCTGTAGCGGGCGCAGGTTCGAACCCAAGCCTGGCAAAAAACGTAACATTTTTGTCGATAATTCAATTCAGTAATGACATATTTTATTAGGAAAAGAAATTATGGGATTTTTATTTTATTATTAGTATTATTTGAATGCTTTATAATTAAATAAAATTTTACACTCGATAATATTTTGAAAAAAAATTATATTTAAAATATTTAAGATAAAATATTTTTCATGTAATTATCAAATAAATAAATTGAGCTGATCTACAATTTCCGTTATATTTTTTTTACCATTATCAAGAATATATATGTTTGTGTGTCAGAAAGAAAATTTTGTCTTTCTTTTATTTAAAAAATAAAACGGAAAGAAAGAAAAATATTCGTATAAGGGCTATAAATGAAAAAACCTTGATATCCAGGTTTAATATTAAAAAAAAAGTATGAAAATGTAAAATAAAATTCAAGTAATAAAAAAATATATATATTATAAATCGTTAGCTGCATCATGTTTCAAATTTAGGCTTTTGGAGAATGAGACAGATAAAAATAAAATTCATGGCAAGTTTTAATCGTAGTGTAGTTTAAATAAATAAATAAATATATGAAAATATTGTTATGAAAAAAAGAAAAAGCAGAAGAAGCCGTAGTGAGTAAAAATAAATACTCTACCCGGTATTGTTAGGTAAATTTCTGATTAAAAGCAAGCATAATTGGTTGTAAATTATAAGCTTAAAATTCTTTCACTTCATTGGATAGGTTAGACTGACAACACCATCTATCGCCTTAAACAAATAGGAATCACTTATGCAACATACAAATTCGTCATTCAATAATTAATTTAAAAGCAACTAATTAAAAGTTCAAGAATTTTTCTGATGAAACACTCAAGTTATTTACCGTCAAGTCTTGACGGGCACTATCTAGAATGTCATTAAAGGCGGAAAACTAATTTATAGTTGCATAGAAGGCAAAATCGTCAAAACTTTCTAAAAAGACCAGATTTGAATTAATGTATTTTTTAATGATTTTCCTGAATTATTTATAAAATATATCTATTGCAGTTTTATAAATGATAATATTAAAAAAAACGCAATTTTCGCGCGAATTTTAAAAATGTCTATACATTTCGCAGTCTAGTAAAACTCAATATAAATTAAAGAATGTCCAGATGTAAAAGGAACTACAATCTAATCAAATGATACATAATTTATCTTATTTATTTATTTATTTGTAAACGTGATATTCATATTAAAAGAACTTTCGGTCTTAGAATTGAGAAAACTTAATTTTTTTTATCAATTTCTTCCATTTTTGTTTAAGTTAAAGAAAGGTATAGAGTACATACAAGAAAAATATAAAGGTTCTATATTTAACATAGCTCAAATGATTATGAGTGTAAATTTGAAAATATGCATTTTCAGAAAATTCTATTTAAAATATTTTTGATTCAAATAAATTTTCAGGATTGCTCACATCCCATCGGTATATACGTTTTTAAAGAGACATAATTTCTTTTAATGTTAATATTGTTACATAAAAAAAAAAAAAGTTTTACAGTGAACAAAAAAATGCTTGCTGATACAATTTGTAGAAGGCTAATTTTAAGCTGATGCATAAAACATTACATTAAAAACATAGTTTGTGAATAATTAATCTCACTTCCTATAAATATATTACAGTACCTTCTCTCTTGAACTTAATGAATAGTATTCGTTAGAAACCATAAATTTAAATAAAATTATTACTTTTATGTAGATATTTTTTTCTCCAATAAGTAACTCTTATGCTATTTTGCGTAGGATAAAAAAGCAGCTAAACATTCCATAAATTATAGACATAAAATATATATTTAGAAATCTCACAGATAAAAAAATGAACCGAAAGCAAGTTAAGATATACATAATTTATATCTATTTATATAAAATCCAAGTCTCTGTGTGTCCCTCACTATTCCGGTAGGACCGCCTCATTGAAATGAGTAATTGTTGAAAAATATTAATGCAGGGTTACCACAGTAGCGCCAAATGTTAGCCAACTTGGCGATAGCTGGCTAATTTGGCGAAATTCCCATTTAAAACCATCAATCTTTCATAATGGAGGTCACAGAAATTTAATATAAACTCCACTCTTTTAAGATATTTTTTCGAAATCTATCGGTGGGAATTTAAAGCACATCTTTACATCTTCCTCCCGATGCTACTGATAAAATAACCGCCAATAGACAACGGTGTACTGTGTGAGCTCCTAACTGCGTGCTTTTAATGTGCTTTAGGTACTTTTCCTGTATAGGTGCCTTGGCGAAAAAGGAAATTTGGTAACATATCTTCCGGGAACCTATTCACTGTTTCATTTTATATGCACACGCATTTTTTTCGATATTTATACGATTTATTTAACATAAAAAAGCCGTTTCTCTACTTTTATACAGAAACAGATGTAATCTGTACATAAAAACATCAAT
This sequence comes from Maratus speciosus, assembly GCA_963932465.1. Lineage (NCBI taxonomy): Eukaryota > Metazoa > Arthropoda > Arachnida > Araneae > Salticidae > Maratus > Maratus speciosus. Next base: position 637,044 of record CAWVRF010000020.1, on the reverse strand, counting down.
AATATACATATAAAACAAACAAAAACGCTCATCAAATTTGTTTTCATAGCTGTTTATATGATTTGACAACAAATCTCGATATTTTTCCGATATACGGACACCATGCCAAAATGCATGCTAATGCGCCAATTATTTCAAAATGATAAAAGATATTTGTAATTTTATGCCAGCAGTTTAATATGAGCTTTATTTTATTGCTTTATTTTATAGTAGTTATTTGTTTACTTATTTTAAGTATATATTTGTGATTTGATGAAATAGTTCGTAAAAGTCTGGAATTTTCAAATGTCATATTTTTTAAATGCTCACTTTAGTATCGACAATGGTTTTTCTTTTATTTTTCAAATGCTTCATTTCACGATTTTGCGAAAACTATTTCACTTGGCGACAATGGTGTCCGCATAACGGAAAAGTACCCAAATCTCACTTTCTGTTGCCCAAATTACACCAAGCTTTTTTTTCAAAATGCCAAAGCCCCTACAGTGGAAAAGTACAAAGCTGTCTATTATTTTGCGCTATCCCTGTTATAGTTTGTACTATATGCAAGGGGAGTGGAGCGAAGAGTTTAAACATTAAATATTAAAGTTTCGGCACAGATGTCATATACGACCCATATTGGCGCGATTTTTTTCTGACTCCAATGTCATATACACAACGGGTACTTAACTGGCACCAAATTGTCGTAATTTTGCTTCATATGGTAATCTGGATGTTGTTGTTTATGCTGTTGATGTTTTCGCCAAATTGGCGTCGGAAAAATATCGCGCAAATATATGATAACGTATATGACAACTGTACCAAAGTTTCTATAAAGCAGTATAAGACTAAAAAATTAAGAATAAAATAAATGCAAGAAAAGACTAAAGAAGAAAGAAAAATCATGCGTTAAGCATAGAATATGAAACACTTTCCAACACATCCTGAATGCTTTAAAAAAACTTCGTTATTTAGGGAAATAAGGTAAATAAGATAACATTATTTCTTGGATATCCCGTCGACCAATTTTGCCAAATTATATAAATCGCCAAATCAATAGTAAAACATTAATAAAAATACAAATAAAACGTCAAATTAATGGTTTTATTGGTCATTATTGGCATTTAATCTTACAATTAATTAATTAATGGCAACCATTATTGGCAATTAATCTTACAATTTGGCGACAGTAATTTGGTCGACGGGATAACTAAGAAGTACCAAGATAACTAAGTAAACATTTTAGAAAACGCATAAAAAAATTATTGATTTCAGCAGTTACCGTCCATAGCCAATAGTACCGTTATTACATGCCACTATTTAGCTAAAATTTAATTAAAACTACTCTTAAATCTACTGAAATCGCATTTCCAGATATTATCATCCATAGACGGTTATGTATCCAATTCTTTGCGTGACCATGTATATCATTTTATCTATATTCTACAATCATTTCTTAGGAAACTAAATGCAGTTCAGCGTAAAAATGCATAACTCCTTAAAAAACCACCTTTAAGCAATTTACTCTCATACTTAGTAACCCTTACGAATTCTTTTGTGTAGCCTTGCATATGAACTGTAGCATTTATACACACAGTATACTATGCATAAATGTAGTTAAGCATAAAAGCGCATGTCATAATTAAAAATGGATTTCTAGCAATCATTGCTTATGTACAATACTTCGGAGAAAAGTTTCTTGGCGAGAAAGAAGTTTGCCAACGTATTTTCTGGCAACCTATTTACTGCTTCATAATCACAAGCAATTTTTTCCATATGCATACAATTTGGCACAGATGTCATATACGCCCCATATTGGCGCGATTTTTTTCCGACGCCAATTTGGCGAAAACATCAACAGCATAAACAACATTCGGATTACCATTACAAGCAAAATAACGACGCTTTGGCGACAGTTAAGTACCCGGTGCGTATATGACATCGGCGTAAAAAAAAATCTATAAAAAAAAAGCTATTTACCCATTTTTATAAAGAAACAAAAGTAATTTTTGCACAGATGTCATATACGCATGGGGGTTGGCGTGAATTTTCTATGACGCCAATTTGGCAGAAATCTCGCTTTGAATACCAGTTATTTATACATTTTTTCAATTATTTGCTATCATTTTGAAAAGGAAATAACTATAAATAAATAAAAGTTTGAATAATAACTATAGAACAAAGCAGTTTATATAATTAAAAAACAGAAAATAAAAGTAAATAAAATATTTATTAATAAATAAAAAACAGTAGCCGGGTTACCATAGCAGGCAAAATAACACCATTTTGCCGCCACTTAGGTATCCCGGTTCATATCTGAAATCTGTGCCGTAATTTGTATATAAAAAAAATTATATATATTTAGAAACGATTTTTTATGTATATAAGTGCAGATATAAACAAAGATAAAAGTTCATTAGATTTGTTTTCATAGCTGTTTATATATTTTCGGAACATATCTCACTTTCTGATGACCGAATCGCGCCAAGCTTTTTTTAAAAATGCGCTATAATGGAAAAGTACTTAAATAAATAATTAACAGCAATAACAAATTATACAAACTAAAACTTTTTATTTCGAAATCAAAGCATTGTTTTTAATCTCGATTAAAAATACATATATCCTTGGATAACTTCAATTGAAATTAGGTTCACAGCTTTATATCTCATTCCATAAACCTAAACAAACACAAGTGATTCATTCATCGTGAAACGTCAAAAATATTAAATCATTGTGGTAATCATTCACAAAGTAAGTTCTCCAACAATCAATGGGCAATATTCTAATGACGTCATAGTAGGTAAAATGGTGGCGGTATCGTTTATTTATGGTTTGTAATCACAAAGATTTAATTTTGCAATGTCTCTTAGTTACATTATTTTATTGTCATATTTATGAGCTCAGAACAAAAGCCTATTTTTTTCATTATTTAGTTATTAAAGACGGAAAAAAATCATAAATGCATGATTTGAAAATTTTAAATAATTTTCTTTCTTAATACTATAAAATAACTTTGGGAAGTAACAGCGGGTTTAAGTTAAATAAGTCTAACTGTTTAATTCTGTTGTAATATTCAAAATAACTGTATTTATTAGATTTCAATACTCAACATCAGGGCCCGATTAAACTTTGAAGTGAGAGGAATTACAATGTCATTTCAGGACCTTTCTTTTGGATAAGCTTTTCTAAATTCCATATATATATGGAAAATCTTCAATGTTAGAAATATTATTCCTAGGACTGACATAACACGAGAGCGGCCTGCAATTTTACACAAGTTTTTGAAAGCTACTTTATATCAGAAATTTTACTAAAAACTGGTTACTTTTTTGTTATAGCGGCCCACACTATTAGGATTATGACAAGTTGCAGCCAATTTCTCCAACATCGTAACCAAGATCCTGAAGCACACACATATAATACCATATAATACCATTTCATGAAATAGTATACGATAATTTAATAGTTGTATTAAATTATTAACCTTACTTCAAGTGTGTTATTTATTTATTTTTAAGGCTCAACAATCTAAATTGTCCAATATATGAATTAAAAAAAATGTATATAAAGATTGAATAGACACGATCACAAAAAGCCTCAAATCTGCATAACACTTGGAACCAAACTTTGCAGATTAGTGGTCTTCTACTGTACACAGTTTTTCATAAATGTGTTTCGTTCTTAAAATGTGTTATTTTCATCTATCACTGCGGAACAAGCGAGAAAACTCATATTCTTGCACATGAGTTGCATATATCTTTATATCTAAATTTCCGTCATTTTTGACGGGCTACCTATCTAGTATATATATATATGTCGTAGGCTTATTGAGAAATCCGGCTCTTTGCAAAGAGCCGGCTAATTGGAGAATCCATCTCCCTTTTTCCAATTAGCCTGATATTTTTCAGGCTTATTGCAAAGAGCCTAGAAAGCGTTAGGCTAATTGAAAAATGACCACTTATTATCCGATCTGGGTGATATTTTTAGCTCACAGGCTATCAAAGCCTGAAAGCTTATGTGCTAGCTTATGTATATGTATCAGCCGCCGATTCTGTGTGTACGTGTGTACGTAGGTAGATACGTATGTACGTAACGCGATAACTCTTGATAGAAATATCCGATTTGCTTGAATTTTTTTTTTCTAGGTTCATTCTGATAAGGTGCTTCCGTGATTATTTTTTATTGTTCATTGGTTAAGGATAAAAGGGGAAAAGGGGGCTAGTCCCCCCCCCTTAATTTATATAAATGGGTTTTTCCTCCAGAAGTATTCGATTTGCTCCAAATTTGGTATATTGGTTTATTGTGTTAAGGAGCTTCCCTGAGTAGATTTGGAAGCTCATTATTTAAGTATAAAGGGGGGAAAGGGGGGCTACCACCCTTAATTTATATAAATCGGTTTTTCATGATGAATTATTCGATTTTCTCCAAATTTGGTATACCGGTTTATTAAGTAAAGGAGCTGCCTTGATTAGATTTGGAGTTTCATTAGTTACATATAAAGGGAAGAAAAGGGGGGCTATCCCCCCCCCCGTATTTAGATAAATGGGTTTTTCATGCAGCAATATGCGATTTGCTATAAATTTGGTATACCGGTTAATTATGTTAAGCAGCTTCCCTTTTTACATTTGAAAGATCATTATTATGTATAAAGGGGGGGGGGAAGGGGGAAATTGCCTCTCCCCTTAATTTAGATAAATGCATTTTTCATGTAGAATTATTCGATTAGCTTAAATTTGGTATACTGGTTTATTATGTTAAGAAGATGGCTTGATTAGATTTGGAGGTTCATTAGTTAAGTATAAAGGGAGGAAAGGGGAGGGTCTAGCCCCCTCCTTAATATAGGTAAATGGGTTTTTAATGCAACATTATTCGATTTGCTCCAAATTTGGTATACCGGTTTATTATGTTAAGGAGCTTTCCTGATTAGATTTGGAGGTTCATTAGTTAAGTATAAAGGGAGGAAAGGGGGGGGGATAGACCCCCCCTTAATATAGATAAATGGGTTTTTCATACAGAGTTATTCGATTTGCTCCAAATTTCGTATACCGGTTTATTATGTTAAGGAGCTGCCTTGATTAGATTTGGAGATTTATTGGTTAATTATAAAGGAGGGACAGAGGCTAGTGTCCCCTTAATTTAGATAAATGGGTTTTTCATAGAGAATTATTCGTTTTGCTTCAAATTTGATATACCAGTTTATTACGATATGGCTTCCTTCATTTGATTTGGAGGTTCATTGGTTAAGTATAAAAGGGGGGGAAAGGGGGCAATTGCACCTCCCCTTAATATAGATAAATGTGTTTTCAAGCAGAATTATCTAATTTAGTTTAATTTTTTTTTTCTAGGTTCATTCTAATAAGGAGCTTTTCTGATTAGATTTTAAAGTTCATTGGTTCAGGGTAAAGGGAGAAATGGGGGAGGTAATACCCTTCCCTTAATTTAGTGAAATGTTTTTTTCATGCAGAATTATCTGATTTGCTTCAAATTTGGTATTCCAGTTTGTTATGTTAAGTAGCTTCCCTGATTAGATTTGGAGGTTCTTTGGTTAATTAGAAAGGGGGGCAACGGGGACTAATACCTTCATTTATTTTCGAGGGGCATTATTCTTTGAAATAAGAGTACAGTATAAAATTAGTGTGAATAGCCTGTGAGCTTAATGCCACCAGTTTAACTGGGCAATTTTCTTTTTATTAGGTTTATTTACGCATAACCCTACCCAAACCCGAAAAATAAATTACAACAGACCGTACCCCGATCCGAGCAAGACAAAATAATTTCAGTCTACATGCAACTCGACCCGAACCTGAGAGTTCCATTTGAAAAAAGGCGAAATTCCGAACCAAATCTGATAACCGACAAAAATATTCCAAAGATCCATAACCGGATCCGAACAAGACAAATTAGTTTCCGTTGACACGCAACGCTAACAGAACCTAAAAATTCCATTCGAAGTCAACCTGAAACCCGTTACGAACCAAATCTTAACCGACAAAAATATTCCAAAGAACTATAAAACGATGCAAGCCAGACAAAATAATCTCCGTCCACCGGCAACCCGATCCGAAACTGAAAGTTCTAATTGAACTCAATCCGAAACCTGGTTGTGGTCGGTTTTCGGGTTCACTTCAAATGGAACCTTCAAGTTCGGATCCGGTTGAAAAAAAATTAAACTAAATCAGATAATACTGCATGAAAACCCATTTATCTAAATTAAGGGGAGGGCCAATTGCCCCCCTTTCCCCCCTTTTATACTTAACCAATAAACCTCCAAATCAAATGAAGGAAGCCATATCGTAATAAACTGGTATATCAAATTTGAAGCAAATCGAATAATTCTGTATGAAAAATCCATTTATCTAAATTAAGGGGATACTAGCCCCTGTCCCTCCTTTATACTTAACTAATGAACCTCCAAATCTAATCAGGGAAGCTCCTTATCATAATAAAACGGTATATGAAATTTGGAGTAGATCGAATAATTCTGCATGAAAAACCCATTTATCTAAATTAAGGGCGGGGTCTAGCCCACTTTCCTCCCTTTATACTTAACTAATGAACTTCCAAATCTAATCAGGGAAGCTCCTTAACATAATAAACCGGTATACGAAATTTGGAGCAAATCGAATAATTTTGCATTAAAAACCCATTTACCTAAATTAAGGGGGGGCTACCCCCCTTTCCTCCCTTCATATTTAACTAATGTACCTCCAAATCTAATCAAGCCATCTCCTTAACATAATACAGCAGTAAACCAAATTTGAGCTAATCGAATAATTCTACATGAAAAACGCATTTATCTAAATTAAGGGGAGAGGCAATTCCACCTCTTTCCCCCCTTTATACATAATAATGATCTTCCAAATGTAATCAGAGAAGATGCTTAACATAATTAACCGGTATACCAAATTTATTGCAAATCGCATATTTCTGCATGGAAAACCCATTTATCTAAATTACGGGGGGGGGATAGCCCCCCTTTCCTCCCTTCATATGTAACTAATGAACCTCCAAATCTAATCAAGGCAGCTCCTTAACTTAATAAACCGGTATACCAAATTTGAAGCTAATCGAATAATTCATCATGAAAAATCGATTTATCTAAATTAAGGGGGGTAGGCCCCCTTTCCCCCCTTTATACTTAAATAATGAGCTTTTAAATCTAATCAGGGAAGCTCCTTAACACAAGTAATTATATATAAATTAATGGGGAGGGGGACTAGCCCCCTTTTCCCCCTTTATCCTTAACCAATGAACCCCCAAAACTAATCAGGGAAGCACCTTATCAGAATGAACCTAGAAAATAAAATTGAAGCAAATCTGATATTTCTATCAAGATTTATCGTGTTACATACACACGTACATGCAGAATCGGCGGGCACATAAGATCTCAGGCTTTGATAGCCTATGAGCTAAAAATATCACCCTGATCGGATAATAAGTGGTCATTTTTCAATTAGCCTAACGCTTTCTAGGCTCTTTGCAATAAGCCTGAAAAATATCAGGCTAATTGGAAAAAGGGAGATGGATTCTCCAATTAGCCTACAACATATATATTAAATTGCAAACAAGATATTTATATAAAACGTTCTATGTGTGAATGCACAGCTCTTTTAAAATGCATTCTCAATTTCTTACATTTTAATTAAATTTAAATAAAATTGACACTCCTTTTTAACAAACATGAGTAATAAACGTCAAAATTTAATTCTCAGTCAGTCTGAAAAGATCCATTTTCAGAAAGTACGATGAATGTCACGATGAATGTCACATAAAAAATATTTTTTTTTAATACATTTATTAATAAAATCCACAAATAGCATAAATAAGATTAGTGTTAACATTTTGCATAAGAAATAACTTTTCTCAATGAAAGCTAATTTATAAGAATATAGTAACGCCTCGGTATATGAAGTCTTGTTACTTCGTCATTCCATTGTGTTTCCGACTGTCTCCCACTTAGATGAAAATAAATTTAAACTCAATACTCACCACATTTTGCAAATAACTGCATACGTAATCAAAATGAAAACAAACTTCTACGTTTCAATTTGCTATATATGTAAAACTCCATAGAGTGAGAAATTCCCGGGATTCTTTATTAACTGGAAGCAATAATAAGTTATTCATGTAATTTCTAGAAAGTAAAATTCTTCAAAATATTAAAGTCAAGTTTTCATGATATTTCGGTCACTTCTTTACGAAATTTAGTCGTGCAAGTGACACTACTTTTATTTTTCTGAAAACAATGGAAGAAATGTAATTTTGTGTTTTGATAAAACATTGGTTTTGCCCAAAACAATAGTAATCAAAACCAAAAACTGAATTGTGAAGCAATAAGTCACATATGTTCTGTCAAAAACAATCTTTGTCGATGGTTTGTAGAATTTAAATGTTGCCGTACAAACATCAAAGACGTACCACGTTTTGGACGACCAATTGAGGAATCAACTCCAGAAAGAAAATTGAAAAATCTATCAAATTGTTTTGAAAGACCGCAAAGCAAAAATGAGGACGATAGCTGGCATCAAAATATATGGACAAGAATTATTTTGAATGAACCTTTCCATATTGAAATATTTTGTGCGAGATGGGCAAAAGAGATGGGGAAAAGACCAAAAATAGCAACATGTGAATATTTTAGAGCATAATTTCGATATTTTAGCGTAATGAGTTTTTTTTTTTCACTTTATAACATTTGATTAAACTGGATCCGTTACTTAACACCATAGTCCAATAGGAAGTTACCTGAGTGGTTGGAACCTGGCGAAAGTCGTCCAAAGTGACCAAAAACGCAACAATTAGCTGAATAGGAACACACTAACTACTACACCTAAGGAACACACTACACTCTTCGTTCTGAATGTTGACGAGAGTATTAAATAATCCATCCTATCAAAATCAAAAAATATTAAAAACATCAAATCAAAAAATCAATTGGTTTGTTGCCAAACAAAAGTAATACTAGCAAAAATATTACTCTAAATGTACGTAACATATAATAATGATATAAATGCTCCAATTTTCTTTGGGCACGATTACGAAAGCAACAAATGTCTCAGACAGGTTAGAGAGAATTTATTTATTTATTTGTTTATTTTCAGCCATTTTGGCGAGAAAACCCCGCTTTGTGTACGTGTGATGCTTAGCTTGAGAATACAGCATGTTAGGGTAATTTTCTTTAATAGCAACATACCAAAATTTATTTTAATGCTCCATTTATTACAACCTTCACAATACAAAGGATTTTTGTTACAAACCGTGCCAAACATTATGATTTGCTATTTATTGAACGTGAATCCTTATTATCATTATTATTATTATTCAATCGTAACTTCTATAACATCGTTATTCGCTATTTTTTGAAGAGAAAATATTGATTATTAAGTTATATCTTACATTTACTACCGACTCTGAGATGAATTTTATTATTTGGCAGTTACCTGACGATGTGGAAGATGCAATAAAATTGTTTGAATAAAATTATCGGCTACGATCATTTCATAGTAAATCACATGCATGATTTTCTAGACCCTAACACTGGATGCCAAACTCAATTAGGTGAGATATAATGGATCATCGCAAAATAGCAAATGAAATACATCGGAGAACTGTTTGTTACCATTTAGAATGGAATCACATAGATTTCAGATGGTTATGGCTGCATTAAAATATATATATACAGAGTGTTCCAAAATTCTACCTACAAATTCAGAATTTATTATTTTCAAATGTTTTGTTTCACTTTTGAATTTCATTTTGTGCCATTTATTACGCTTTGTGACAATGGTGTTGTTGTAACGGAAAGTACTTATGTTACTTTTATTTTATTATGAAATAGTTTATTTTATAACAAACACAAATTTTAATATAAGCATGAGCAAATGTTTTTATTATAAAACACTCAAGGTTTAATTTAATTTTAAACACACACAATCTGTCCTACTGCGTTGCCATACGGATAAAAATATCGGCAAAATCGCTGAGTTGCCCAAGTAAAAAATTAATAGTTTAGCGACAAAGAGATACTCCTGTACGTCTGAGACATTTTTACCTGCAGAATTTTCTCGCAGATGTAATCCACAGAATGAGGCTTTTACATTTGCTTGAATTAAGATCGTCCAACAACGTTCTAATTAAGATCAAAATGAACTTCTTAAAAATATTTATAAAATTACATGAATCGGCAATACCTTTCGAAAAAATTTAGTCTTTCTTCGTCAGACATAAAGAACACGTTCTTCTACTTTGAAAGGCCGGTCTTGCTCCTGCTTTCAAAGCAGAAGCACGTGATCTTTACGCCTGATGAAAAGGACTAAATATTTGTGAAAGACCTTGCTCATTTCTGTGATTTTATGGTGTTTTTAAGAAATTATTTTGATCGTATGGTATCAGACAAACTTATTTCATCATTAAACGTGCTAATTATTTATACAAATATTAGTCATATAAACATGTAGTAAAAAGTCTAAATTCATCTATAAATGTTTTCATCACCTTTCCCCACACAAAAATACATCGATGAAATTAAATTGACGTTAAGCTATGCTTTAAAAATAAGCAGTTGGCTGCAAACCCAATTACGGAACTTTCCCCCACAACTTGAATGATTAACATATATCGAATAGCCTTGACGGTACTTCCTTTCTATACTGGCCTTGGTGCTTTTTAAAAACACTTGACATAATTTCAATTTAAGCGAGTTAGATTTATTTCTTAATTACATAAAAACAACTATGAAAATAAAACGGATGAATATTTATTCTAGTTTTTGTAAGTATTTAAAAAATTGCATGTAATTAGGCGTATTAGATAAATTACTTCTGTTTATATATAATGGCAGATAAATGGCTTTTATATATTAAATATATTGTGGAAATATTTGATTTGATTTGATAGCCTAAGACGGACTGCTCAGACCAGGACCTAGTCCGTAGAGCATTGTGTCCCTCCCGATCCTCTTTATTAAGGTTTTTATAATAATAATAATAATAATAATAAAACACTTTGTGAAGAATGGCGCAAAGTTTCCTTAAATCTTGTCGACAATCTCTGCGCATCCATGAAAAACAGATGTGCATCAGTCTTAATTTTTCGAGAGGACCACACATCTTAAAAAAATCTATCATTCTCATCCAAAAAACATATTTTTTGTCCTTTATCAACATTACTACACTATATTTTAACTCAAATAACTCAAATTGGTAAATTCATAAACTCAAATTGGTACTCAGAGTCTCTTTATGTTATTGACATAATTTCAAATAGTTGATTTCCGATACGTGATGTTTTAGTTGTTTTTTGGCTTCCATAATTTTTTGAACAGTATATATGAATTTATATATTGTAATAAAAATTCTACCGTTTAATTTGCTCATTTAAATTATTCGAATTTGTACTATTATTTAACTAGGACATCTCTCAGAGGGATTAGTCTGAGAGATATTGCAAAGAACATAGATTTAAGGGCTCTTGTACCTTTTTAACGCGTCAAAAATTAACGAAAAACTTCAAAGTTTGAATTAGTCTATCTTCAAAGCCTTTTTATGTATAAACATAAAATTTTGGATATTGATTAAACAGATTGTGCTTTGTTATACACTACCATTAGAAATGTATTAGCCTTTTACAGAATTTGTGTATTGTTGAAATCAAAATAGCTTTTTTTTTTTTACTCCAGAAGTCATTGCGCGTATGATATCTTAAAAAAAATTGTACGGATTGTCATGAAATTTGGTAAAGATACTAAAAAAATATGTGTGTTTAAAATGAACTACTTTTAAGTATTTACAATGGTATATTTTTAGTTATGACTATTTTTATTCATTAAAAATATAATTTTTTTATTTTTCTTTACAAAAATATTTTTTTATATAGTTGATGAAATAATTTTGGCCTAAGAGCAGTTCATTTTAAACACACATATATGTTTAATATCTTTACCAAATTTAATGACAATCCATATATTCTTTCTCAAGATATCATGCGCGCAATGAATTATGGAGTAAAAAAAAGAGTTATTTGGTTTCAACAATACACAAATTCTGTAAAAGGCTAATAAATTTCTAATGACAGCATATTACAAAGCACAATCTGTTTAAACAATGTACAAAATTTCATGTTTATACATAGAAAGGTTTTGAAGATAGACTAATTCAAACTATGAATTTCCTCGTTAAATTTCGTCGCGTTTAAAAGGTACAAGACCCCTTAATAATAACGTGTGGAAGTAAAGAAAATGAGATGTTATCTTTAATTGTCCATATACTGCGATAAATTGAAATGTTGAAAATAAACGAATCGTAGAATTCCAAAATCTTATATATAAATTCGTATACACTGTTTAAAAAAGTGGGAAAGCAAATCCTGCAAGACAGCCATGCATGGATATACAATTGAAAGTACGCAATATATTAAAAGTAAAATTCAAAATGAAACACTAAATTATCTTATATCGGAATTTTAACTGTATAAAATGCTGTCAAGAGCATAATCAGACTCTTCGCACCAATTTGAGTAACTTTAAATGACAAATATATGAAGTTTGAAAAGAATGGACTATACTTTATATAGTGTGTGCTCCCCCGGCATAGTTAATATTGTACAATATCTGTTTTCCACGGATGCAATGAGGTTGTCGATAAGAATTAAGGAATTCTCTCTTCAAAATCTGATATAGTATCAAAGTACCGAACACATCAACAGTGGCATGCAATACGTCGATAGAGTGTGTTTTAGATATGCTCGATTGGATTTAAATGATGAGTGTATGCTGTCCACTACATAAGCTGTATTGTTTTGTTTTCAAACATATTCTGCACAAGTTGAGCTGTATTTAGCACGTATTAAATAAAAGAAATCGGCAATGATTGCAGCATAAAGTATGACACAAGATCTGAATATATCGTCTGCATAACCTTTGAGCTGTCAAAGTGACATTTGAAGAAATTTACAAATCCATACCTATTTTTTCAGCAAATCATGCAAGCTAAAATACGCTAATATGAATCCGATTATGAAATTTTACCAGAATAAGTTAATATATAAAAAATCTACTAATGACAATTGAGAATATGACCCATGTTATTTATATATATATTATATGTAATATAAATATAATATATATAATTATATATAATATTATATATTTATGATAAAATGCCTAAAAATATGAATCAGAAAAAAATTCATATTAAATATAAAACGGCAGCATTATGAAATATTTAAAGTTTCTATACCTAATAATTGCAAATTAATGGTAATTGAGAACGCTTTCCGTTCATTATATCTTTTTAAATTTTAAATTTTTTAGAAACCATTCATAAAAAAAATTCATATTTTAGAACTAACCTGAAGCAAAATTTCAAATTTTTGGGCTCAGCAGTAACACAGAAATAGAAAAAATTCGAAACTTTTTTGTTTCTGTAGTGTTTTATGTAGCGACATTTTTAGAAATTGTTCTATTGCAAGAATTTACGTCATGATAAATACAGCCATGTCAATTTTCATGTTTATATTCCTAACAATTCCATGTACTTTGTTACTTAGAACATATTTAGATCTTTTTTTTTACGCTTTGTTTAGTCTTTCGATTGTTTAGAATTCATTCTACAACGAGCATTTACATCATATAATTTACTACCATGCCAAAGTTCTAGTTCCTAATCCCAACAGTATCCCATAATTTACAGTATTCCAAATAAGTCATAATTTAGAACCATTCTAGAAATTTTTATGTTTATCTGTCAAATTGAATTTTCGAACCTTTTCACAACGAGTATTTACATCTTGAAAGTAACCACCACACTGAATTTAAATTTCTAACCCCAATCAATATCACAGAAATCGCAATTTTAGAACTTTTTTGCTCCTGCAGCGATGTAGGTTGTTGCACTGACATAAAATATAGTCTTTTTTAGGAGTAGATATGGCCACGAACATTTTTTTTTTAAATTGGCTATGTAGTTTGAGAGATAACACCTCACAAACGCACAAACATTAATATTATTCATTTTATAATATCGTAAGGCTTTATATTATTAGCATAGATGTACAGATACAGAAGCCATTTATCTCTTACAAACTAAAGTGCCCGACGTTGCCTAGAATTTGAAGAATGTTTGTTCTGAAAATGCAATTTTAAAATTTAACATACAACAAAAAACAAACATAAAAAAGCAGTCGAAGTGTTGTATACATGAATCAAATGGAAACACAATATAAAAATGTATAAATACATATAACAGACGCAAAATAATATAGTTATAAATGAACTTATTTCAATATATCATTGGAGCAATAATGTTAAAATACGCCAATATTTCCATAATCGAGTTTTTATCATGCGTTTTTTCACACTCATATGACGTTATACTATATCCACCACGTCCTTTATATTTCCAATACGACGTAATATTTTCCTTTTTTACGTGGAAACCTTGAAATAGAAAAGTTATGAAGTTATATTCACTTTCATTTAAATTCGTTAAACTATTTATTTCATTTTCATTTTTCACGTGGAAATCTTGCAGTAGAAAATTAATTGTTGTAGTAAGAAATTTATTGTGTATTTTAATTGTTGGCAACTGCTATAACGAAAAATGTTTAAATTTGATAAGAAATTGCTGTTAAAATGGTAGTTTTTCATTAATTAAAAATTAACTAAAAATTATTTCGATTCCGGATTATTTAGTTGCCTTAGGCGTGTTTACACATGCACGTGTCTTTTCACTATTATGGCTTCCAAACTGTGGATTTGTATAGAATTTCAAACAGACAGATAGACAAATTTTCATTTTTATATATTAGATTATATACAAACATAAATAACTTATCTAATACGTGTCAGCAGATGCATTTATATATATATATATATATATATATATATATATATATATATATATATATATATATATATATATATATATAGAGAGAGAGAGAGAGAGACCAGTATAATACTTATTCTGTTTTATTTTCATAGTCATTTATATGATTTGACAAAAAATGTCACTTTCTTAACACCGAATGTTGTGCTTTCTTACAAAAATGGCAAAGTCCATGTGACAGCAAAGTACCATGAAAAGCATTAAATGCATGGTAATAAGGTATTTAGAATGCGACATTTACGATCAACCATTATTGGTATTCAATCTTATAGTTTGGAGATAGAATTTTGGTCGACGGGATAACTATGTAGTGTCAAATACTGTACTGCAATTTAACTTAATCTTCTCTATTCTACTATTTTAAGATTTTTAACTCTAAACATCGCACCATTTTCAATTTTTATACCGTCGTATTGGGGAGAAAAGATACTTTTAAATGCAATTTGATTGAAAACTGCATCTCAATTTATTTTTGAAACATTAATTTTTTGTAGTTTTTAGCGTTTGTAGTTTTTTTTTTTTTTGTAGTTTGTTTAATTTTAGCAACTCAAGTACTCCATTTCTGTAGAAAGTAGGGGGGAAATATTTGGAAAATAGTAATTACACATTTTTGTTGCCTTTCCCCCTTAACATCTTTAAAAATATATAATTAAAATACGTGCTATTTTGAAGAAACATAAATTAATGATTTTTGATAAAATGTGTAGCTATTATAGACGACATCTCTTTTTTTGGATTTGTGTATTATTCAGCGATATCCTCAGCAATAGTCCTATGCGTACTTTACTGTAGAAGTTCTTTAAGATTGGATCGTAAATGAAGAATTCTTCAGCGGATACGATGACGTCATTCCGTACAAAATAAAAGCGTGTGTTTTAAGTCTTAAAACTGAAATATGTTTTGTATTATCTATATTTATATATTTTGCTTGTCATCGGAGGTGACACTAAATTCTGAAAAAACAGACTTCCCGTTTTCTAGTTTTTTTCAAATTTTGTGCAATTTCGGCCTCAAAAAGTGAGATTTGTTGCAAAAACATATTAATAGCTATGAAAACAAACTTGATGAACGTTTATGCTTATTTGTACAAGTAAATATGGCACAGATGTCATAAACGTACAGAGGTACCTAATTTGCGTCAAAGTGGCGTTACTTTGCCTGACATGGTAACCAGTGGTGACACGTAACTGTCATATTTTGGATCATTAAATGCATGGCGGGCAGTATTATTCTTTTCTTACCATTATTTTTTGAAAGAAATCATTACCTTGTTTAATGGTCGAATATTCCGCCGACAAATATGGCAAAGATTTCTTTTAAAGCAATAGTGGTAAGAGAAGAATACATTTGGCAGCTATGGATTTAGTGCCCCCCGAAATGCCAGTCATGAGCCACCACTGATGTAACCATATATAACGTTATTATATTTTTTTTCTATAATTATATCATTTATTGATTGTTATTTCCTTTTAAAAATAATAGAAAATGTCTCGTTTATCACTTTATTTTGTTTTCATATTGAAATAAAAAATAGCGTGCAATTGTAACACATTATATGTAACTGGTATTCGAAAACGACGTTTTCGCCAAACTGGCATAAAAAATCATGCCAAACCCGGTGCGTATATGGCATCTGTGACATAAATATAAACATTTTATTTATATATATAATATCATTGCTTTTTATATACAATTTACTTTTCTTTGTATATAAAAATAGTTAAGTGGCTTGTTTACACAAAATAAATTTTATAAATCTTTAAAAAATTGTTTGAGTATATGAAACAATGAATAAGCTGCACGAAAATACGCCTAAAAAGCTTATTTGTCTCGCCAAACCCATTTCTCTACCTCGCAAAGGCCCGTATTCAGTAAAAGTACCAATTTCATTTTTAAAGACTAAAAAGAAATTAATTTAAATGAAAATTGTTTTTTTAATCATACTTTCATTAAAATTCACAAAAATATAGAAAATATATATGTTTTTAAATGCACTAAATAGTAGAAAAGTCTTGAAAAAAAAAACCTTAAATGCACGGAGTTTAAATTTAATTTGGTAAGTTCAATTATGGAAGATAACAGGATTTAAATGGGAATTTTTGCCAAATTAGCCAGTTATCTCCAAGTTGGATTCATATATGAAAACTTTCTTGTTGCCAAATTTCGCGATATTTCGCCACGTTGGCCAAAGTTTGAAGATATCGTGATAAACCTGTCATTAGGACTTTTCAACAAATACTCATTGTTGAAGCTAATGATGATTTCTCTATAGAAAATCAAACGTAACCAATAATACACCCACCCCCCTAACGTTGTCCCCTTAGGGATCAAATTTTAAAAAATCAATGTCCTTATCATGTATTGCCCTCAGGAATGCATAGTTTTCCAAATTTCAAAATTCTATGTCAACAGGAAGCGGGTGAAAAATGAATCATAAAATTTGAGTGCCACAGACAAATATAATTGTGAGTTGAAAGAAAGCATGTGAAAAAGAAGCACGTGAAAAACAAGCAAAAGAAAGAAACAAGTGAATAAGTGTGATCACAGATCGCACAGACAGTTTCGTTTAATATTCCTTTCAAAACACTTTATTCTTTTGAAAAATCTGTTAGTTCCACATTTCCCAACCAGGGGCGCGCTCTATTCTAAATAAACCTCTATCTGAACGAAACTCCGTTTTATATACTATCCGTATATATATAAGTAGAGGGGATTGGGCCGATAGCACCCGAGATAAGTAGGCGATCCTGGCGGTAAAAAGTGGAACTAAAATACGTAAGGCTCTGATTTATAATATGAAAGAATTGTCAAATGGGTGTCGGCAAAAGTTGGAAAAGCGCTCCCCTGATGAAAAGGGCGGAGGTTAGAAAAATTGCTTAAAATACACAAGTTAGAGCCCGGTGGAGTAAATGATATAAGACTTTTTGGAAATTTTATGATTTGCCGGGTGGTTTGAGGTATTCAGCTATACGTATGTAAAAATTCATGTCTCCAACTTAATTAGAGGCTCTCTTAGTAAAATTGCTTAAAATACATTTGTGGTAGCTCCAAGGGTTAAACGTAAGACTTTTTCAAGATTTTATGATTTCTCGCCGGGCCTAAGGTGTTCTCCTATAAGTATGCAAAAATCTCCAATTTAATAAGGTGCTCAGTTAGAAAGAATTGCTTAAAATACGCATGTGGGAGCCCAAAAGGTTAAATGAACGATTTAAAAAAAAATTGTGATTTGTCGTATGATGTGTGGTGTTCAGCTATAAGTATGCAAAATTTCACGTCTCCAACCTAATTACGGCTCTCTTAGAAAGAATTGTTTAAAATACACATGTGGGAGCCCAAAGAGTAAAATGTACGGCTATTTCAAAATTTTATGGTTTGTCATTTGATGTGAGGTGTTCAGCTATAAGTATGACAAATTTCACGCCTCTAACCTAATTAAGGCTCAATTAGAAAGAATTGTTTAAAATACACATGTGGGAGTCCAAAGGGTTAAATCAATAAGTTTATAAAAATTTTATAGTTTGTAATTTGATGTGAGATGTTCAGCTATAAGTATGCAAAATTTCACGCCTCCAACCTAATTAGGGCTCACTCAGAAAGAATTGTTTAAAGTACACATGTGGGAGCCCAAAGGGTTAAATGTACGACTTTTTCAAAATTTTATAGTTTGTCATTTGATGTAAAGTGTTCAGCTATAAGTATGCAAAATTTCACGCCTCCAACCTAATTAGGGCTCACTTAGAAAGTATTGTTTAAAATAAGGATTAAATGAACGACTTTTTAAAAAAATTATAGTTTGTCATTTGATGTGAGGTGCTCAGCTATAAGTATGCAAAATTTCACGCTTCCAACCTAATTAGGGTTCACTTAGAAAGAATTGATTAAAATACACATGTGGGAGCCCAAAGCGTTAAATGAAGGACTTTATCAAAATTTTATAGTTTGTTATTTGATGTGAGGTGTTCCGCTATAACTATGCAAAATTTCACGACTCCAACCTAATTAGGACTGAATTGGAAAGAATTTTTTTAAATACACATGTGGAGCCCAAAGGGTTAAATGTACGACTTTTTCAAAATTTTATGATTTGTCGTATGATATGTGGTGTTCAGCTATAAGTATACAAAATTTCAAGTCTCCAACATGTATAGTTTCTGAGAACGGGCTCTGTGACAGACGGACAGACGGGACAGACAGAGGAGCGAGTCGAATAGGGTGTTGTCAGATGACCGAAACCCTAAAAAAATAAAGAAAATAAGAAGAAATGATGCTATAAAGCAAAATATTTTATTAAACATCATATAATTGTTTCTCATTTTCACACGCGAAATATAAAATATGCTTTTGGCGATTAAAAAATGCTACTGATTAAATATCGCAAAATCTCAAATCAAAGTTTTTATGCCTTTTTTTCTTTTAAATGGAAAAACAAAGATTTCTTTTCCTGTTTGATTAAATTTAAATATGTTTTATGGCACTTCATTATTACTGCGTGCGTTTTTTTTTAAATTATTATTTGCTCCATGTCTTCAAACCAGTTGTTTACGAAAACATCTACTGGTGAAAGTGACACACACCAAATATCTTTGACGTATGCAGATAAAATGTGCTTTTTTATCAGTTTTTTTAATATAATTTTTTAACGTTTTGGAACTAATTTTTCATAGTAGGTGCATTCAGTAAATGAATATCATAGGTACCTTTTGGTGCAATCCGAAACGAAATCCGACAACTATTTTTTTGAGTTATGCTTGACGAAAGGTTTTTATTAGGCTTTTTTTTAGTAGGACATGGCGTTAATATCCATCATAGCTGTTATGTGACCAGACAGTAATATTGCGCTGAGTATTAGCCTTCGCTTCGCTCAGACAATTAATTAAAGCCTACATCTCCTTTTTATTATTTATCAGAAGCTATTGTTAAAAACATGTTTTCAGCTATATCGCTCAGATTAATCCATTTAAGGGAAGTCCTATTATACAAAAATCATAAGAAATTTCTTAATACTACAATTCTGTTTATGTCACGTCATTTATAGTCATTATATCAATCATTAATAATTATCTGCCAACTTAAGTAAAATAGGTGTAATAAATGTTACAAAAGTAAGCTATTCGTTTACGAAAATATTGTAAATATAAGTAAATATGAACAAAAACTTGAGTATATTCCAAACCGTGTGATTTTCTTTATCCTTGTTAAATTTAGATGTTATTTATTTATGTCTTTGAACGTAGGATTTGTGATTATTTTTGGTCATAAAAAATAATTATTTTCTATTTTTTTATTGTTATTTATCACAAATCTTTTTTCTTATCTTATTATTAATAATACCGAAAACAAATTCATAGGTAAATGTTCACTTATTAAATGCAAGAACAAGGGTACATGTACAATTAAAGATGGTGAAGCTGTTTGTCAGTGCTCCAAAAGATACACTGGGAAATACTGTGAAACGGGTAAGTTTATAATTAAAGAATTTTATGTGTTGGTCTAATATTTTCAGATTTATTTTCAATACATTTTGTTTTAATAAATACTTTATTTCTGAAAATAATTCATATTATAACAGATTTTACGCGAATTACTTTTCCCACATTTTTTCATCCGTCGTATTTTGGCTTTATTGGTAAAATTGAAAATAAATCAAAATTATCTTTGGAGATGCTATGATTTTCGTGCTGTAATTATTTTTATTTTTCGCGGGAGTTTGTCTTTCATGTATATAATTATGATATAAAAAACTGTTGGAACCAGATTGAAAAGTAAAGCTCAATCTAAAAAAAATTACAGTAAAAAATTGGCAAATAGTTTCAGTCTAAAAAAGTAAGTAGTGCGTAGAAAAGTAATGGAACGAGATTATCTGTAAAGCTCATGAAATTACCCAAATTTTTCTTGATAACTGAAAATGTGGACTGAGCTTTACTGGTGCCTTAAAATCAATCAGGGTAATAAAGGCATTTTTAACACATTCTGAATTCCAATCATTCATAACCAGTTTAAAAATGTGGGTTCATAAGAATAGGTTAGAGGCTGATTTGGTAATGAGTGACAAACTGAGAGATCCGTTCGGTACGAAGTATGGACCAAATTCTATTCAAGGGGTAACTGATAAGCCTGGAAGATCAAAGCCCAAGTAAACCCAAAACCCTAAACATGTACGATTCAACCATACGCTAACTATTTGTCTGGCGTAAGTCCATTGGCATAAGGTTCCCTTTTCACAGTAATTACATGAAAGTAAAATTATTATGTTTGCGTGTTATGTCAGAAATGTTAATAACAACAATTCCTCGACATCCTGACTATATTAATGTTACACTTAAGATATTACTTCATGGTTTACATTCTTTTAGCTTTATGGAGTTCAGCTTGACATGATGCAATCATGTCCACAATTCTCGGACAGGCAGATTTTTTTTAGTACTTAACTACACATTCTGTTTACTATACCCGGTACTCATTTTGAGTGGATAATATGATTCTGAATATAAGGCACCAGTAAAGCTCAGTCCACATTTTCAGCTATCAACAAAAATTTGGGTAATTTCATGAGCTTTACAGATAATCTCGGTCATTACTTTTCTACGCACTACTTACTTTTTTAGACTGAAACTATTTGCCAATTTTTTACTGTATTTTTTTTTTAGATTGAGCTTTACTTTTCAATCTGGTTCCAACAGTTTTTTATATCATTTCATACCTTTTTCAGATCCTTTCAGGAACTTAATCAATCAACTGCCACTAACCAAAAAACCGCCCCAACTAATCAACCAATGACCTCAATCAACCGACCCAGCCAATTTCCCTAATAAAAAAATAACAGAAACTTTGGTTTAATAGTGTATTTCAAGAGCTCTGATGACCCGATACATACTGCTGACATCCATATTGGGATATTGACCTATACTTTACTCAGGACTAGCCTCCAGACTAGTTTTATGCATAGTGTGATTTCTTAAATTTTTCTGCTACGTACCCACGCTCCTCTGTATTAAGAGACTTTGCAGTATCCTATGTCAACCCCTCAAACACACAAAAAGCTAGGGTTAGAAACAGTCATAATAGTCCAGGCAATAGGGAATTTTACCTAGCAAAATTAATGGTAGTTCTGGAAATCGGCTAACTTTATGTTTTTGGGGTCGCTGAATCCGAATTTGTAACTTCCCACCAAAATTTCCCCCGGCAACCCCCCCCCCCCAAACTTTGGTAAAAAGCCCTCCAAAAAGGTTTTTATTAAAAGAATCAATTTTTTTTGTTGTTTTAGGGGAAAATTATCTAGAAATTCAGAAAGTAAACAAAATTTGCAACAAATTAGATATATGACAATATGACTTAGGGTGAAGGGGAAGGGGGGATCTGCCTCGGAACATGCGCGCGGTGCTGCGTGGACTAAGTTGCGCAATTCCACTTAACCACTCACACGTTTACATTCGCCCTCCCATCTCCCCTCCGAACTTTTCTTATAAGGTTTACTTTAAGTTTTTTGGGTCGCTGACAGGCGTTCTTATTAATCAACTATGTAATCGAATGCTGTTTTAAATTTTTTAGTAAAAGCAGAATATCTTTTAAAAATACTGTCAAAGTTGGCTTTTCGAACTGAATTTTTGGATGCGACAGCTCGGGAAAGGAGAAAAACCTGTCGTCCCGTGACAACAATCGCTTACAACTCCCCATTTACTTATGAGAAAAAGATGGAAAACACTGTTCGATTCTTAAATATGTGACAGACAATTTCACGGCTGTTCTCAAATACCTTCCTAAATTCATTTTTGTTCGGAAACACATAAAATTGACAGATGTTCTTATTAATCAACTATGTAATCGAATGCTGTTTTCAATTTTTTAGTAAAAGCAGAATATCTTTTTAAAATACTGTCAAAGTTGGCTTTTCGAACTGAATTTTTGGATGCGACAGCGCGGGAAAGGAGAAAAACATGTCGTTCCGTGACAACAATCGCTTACAACTCTCCATTTATTTATGAAAAAAATTAAAAACACTGTTCGATTCTTAAATATGTGACAGAAAATTTCACGACTGTTCTCAAATACCTTTCTGAATTAATTATTGTTCGGAAACACAGGCACTAAACTAAGGAATAAGAACCAACAATCATTAATTTAATTTAAGTATCCAAAAATATAACAGCTTTAGGCAATAATATAACAGGATCTTCAACTTTTTCAGTAAAAAAAGGGTAGATGTTTTTACAAGATGCCCATTTTTAAATGCTTAAATACTGTGTTATATTTGAACAACATATTCGAATTTTGTAAGCATTAGGTTATTTTTCTTTAAATAACATCATACAGGCAAAATAAAAAACGCAAATAATTTATTTTTTCTTCTTCTTCAAAAGAAAATAATCTAGCGATTTGTGGATCATTTTCAAAAAGGAACATATTAATTTCCTTAACGTATTCAGAATAGCCATTCAGATGTTGTGTATAAAGATATGTGCATACAAAAAAGAAAAGAAAAACTGTAAGAAAACTGAACTTTGTTGTGTGTAAAAAGGTGGGGGGGGGGGGGTAAAAATATTTTTGCAGAAATTTCAAGAGGGGTTTTAGATGACTGATTATTTTATCAACAAACATTGAATTTGTTTTTTAAATATAAATATTTCAGGATTATATATGCTGAGAAATGGACAGGAGAAATTGAAATTTAAAAGACGACGCATTATTTATTTGTTATTTCAGCAAAATAACAAACAGAGCAGGGTTTTTTTTTTTTTAATTTTTGCATATCGTAGATTTTCACTTTTCCTAAAGATTTCATTTAAATTTACCGCCATGTGAAATTTCTACTTCCACAAATTCACGCAAAGTTTAATATCTATATGTACTTCTTTTTTAAATCATCTCTCCTATTTGTTATTTTATAGTATTTTATTACATCTGCTACGATTCCCCGACTCCTGACAATTTTATTTTCATTAAAGCTTACAGAGTTTCATAATAATAAGGATTATTAAATTTAAAATCATTAAAAAAGGGTAACATTTATAATTTATTTGGATAATTACGAATTCAATTAAATAAATTTATAATAAAGTAAAATTACAAATTAATAGAAAATATAAAATTAAAAAAATTAATGTAAAATAGATTAAAAAATATCTTAAATTTAAAAAGTAATAAATTTATTAAAGTTATTTGGAATCTTTTCACTTCTCAGATGACACCCCGCCCTCTTTGTCATTAGGTAATGGAAATTATCCTCTTTCTCTAGAAATCATTTTTGCCATTGACCTGTAATTTTAACAAAAATAAATAAATAAATAAATCAGAAGTCTATTGAAATGCATCCCTTTCCCGTGTCCATTCTATCAAAATTCTCTACTTTCATGGTCGAAAGCACAATTCCTTCCCGCCAAGAAAAGTCACTTTGACACAGGAAGCTCTGACCAATCAGGTTACGAGATGGCAAATCTCAATTGGAAAAAAAGAAATATGCCAATAGGAGTGTACGATTTCCTTGACAATACTCAGGAAAATGCAATAAATACAACCAAAAGAACTAGCATTTACCGAAAAATTTTTTCGTAGGACTTAAAAATAAATCTTTCGTTTTATGGATTATAATAATAAGGATTAAAAATCAGAACTATCATCGATCATTATTTTTATATATTAAATAAGGATTAATTTCAGATTATCAGGAGTCTCTCTTCAGAATAAAGCATCATTACAAAGTTATGTCAGTTAAACGGAAATTGACGTCATACCTAGCAAACGATTTTTTTTTTTAAATTATTATTATCTTTTCCTAAATTATTTTCTTGAAATTAAAATATATTTTTAACTTTTGAAGCAATCAAATGAACATACTACGTCATTCTAACACGTGTTTAGTTAAAGTTTTTACATATATATGGGCAAAATTTTCATTTTCTGACTGGAATGACTTCTATTTCAAAAATGCAAAAATATAGCAAGAAAATCTAAATTTTTATTGGCTCGTAAAAGCAAAATGCGCGTGTTATCACTTTTTTAAAATTATTGTGCCAGTTTTTAGAGAATGGCAACAGGAAAGAAACGATTTAATTAGAAAATTAAAAAGGGAGATATTTCTATATTGTTAAATTACGGAAAGTACAGTGCTATGTAAAGTTTAAATGGGTGCCATTCCCTTAATATTAGATATTTTTTAACGCGACCTGCGAAAGGCACATCACTAAATTAAGAACTTTCCAACAAGCCATTATTCATCACTGAATGCTTTCTGGTTTGGATTGTAATTGAGTTGTTGTCTTTTCATTATATTTCAAAACGTAAAAGATGCGGCAGAGCTCTACTATACAGCATTATCGTGCTGTATGATAAACCGAGCTAGAATAGGACCATTATCCAGAAAAGGCGAAAATGTGCAAGCATGTGGACGGAATGCTACTGTTATTGCAGGTATTATTTGTACGTGACGTGGAAAGCGAATCATATCGACGTCATCGTAATGACGATAGATCTCATACTGTTACAATTTTCAAATCAATAAGAAATACTATCATGGTGACTTCAAAGTGAATGTCCAAGAGATTGTCACTTGGCAATCTTAATATGGCTAATAAAGAAGACACTATTTAGTAACCATTGTGAAAACTGCCTCTATTAATAAGGGACATTTTATCGACGAGCTGGAAGATTTGTATTTAGTCATCATATGTGAAGCAACTGGGCCATGATTTTATAATGCGGCTCTGGAGATTTTGGCAATTCAGCTTCCGGAAGCCAATGTTCATTTTGCAATGAAGTCAGAACCTTTGTTAATGTGTTCAGTTAGGTTCAGTGTATCAAACAGAATTTTTTAAAATTACATTTTAATGTCTAAAAATGAAAAAAAATATATATATATTTCATCTTTTTCTCTTCATTGGTCACCAGATAGGTATGTGTTCCACATTCGCTTGTTTTTTCAATCTGGTAGCTCAGGTCATGTTACCGAAAGTTTAAATAACCTAAAAAATGTAATCCAGGCAAAACATGTAAATTATATATCAACTAAAGAGCGTTGTAAGAGAAACCTCTCTATCAAGGTGTTGAAAAAAAGCACCAAATGCGTAGTTTTTAGATTTATTTATACAAAACACACAAGAATTTCGTGAGTATTGGTGTACTTAAGTAACTGATATAGTATAAGTAAGAAGTATAAAAGTTACATGGGTATTTTAGGAAAACATATGAACGAGAAAAATCTGTGAACAAACGGGTACGTAAGTATTTAAGTATCTCATTCTTTTATTTATTTAACTCAATGAATGTTCGATAGGTCCGATAAGTCTATGGAGAATGTAACCATGTATTTATAAGGAACATAACTATTTTTCATTAGTTTCGATAATTTTCGAATAATGTCACTTTGTCTTATGCTCGCCTCTTCATCTGTACGTAAAATTTCGAGGTTTGGCTACCTCATTTAAGAAATTTGGTTTGATACCCACCAAAATGCTTCTTTTAAATTTTATTACATAATTTTAATAAGGTATTATGCAATTTTCTATATTGCAAACAAAATGAAGGAAATTGTTTTCTCTTAGTAAGAGAAACCCCAAAAACTATTTATAACTGTTGGGGTAACTGGATCCCACATTGTCCAGCAACCCCTGATACATGTGCCAGTTACACAATTCTCGAAAAAAATACGGGATAATTTGAAACATAAAGTAAATATGTGTAGATACCTAGTAATATTAATGTATTTATATGCCTAATCTGTACAGTTGTGGAAAAAAGTATACCTACTCCACTCACATACACACATTATCTCTGTCATAATTCATGGTATTAAAATATGACTGAACCAGTCGTTTAGTAATTACATCTACTAATTAATTCTATACAGGATTTATGGTTTGGGGATAAAAAAGTCAGTAAAATTTTACAAAGTAACATTGAATTTTAACAGCAAATTTCAATTTATGGGGAAATTAGTCTTTCGGATACCAAATAGTAAGTCATTTCGTCAAGTAGTTTAGTAATTATGCAGGCAAAAAGTAAGTAACTCTAGTTGCATTTAATTAACAAAATGAGCATTTCTTATTTTAAAGATATCTGCATTGGGAGTTTGAAATATTTCTGGAAATTATTGTATGATTATTTCTTTAAGAACCAAGATTTTTTTCTTTTTTTGTTGTTGTTAATCGATATATATAAAAAAACCCCAACAAATTTTAAAATATAGAAATGTACACAGAGGAAGTATTCAGAAAAAAAATGTAGTAATAGTTAAAAATATATATATATACTCCTTCTCTAACAGTGCTAAGAGCTACGACATGTTAACTTCTTTTATACCAGTAGAGACAATAGAGAATTTTCAAGAAAAAATGTACGATCGTATCATACGTACGTAACGATAGTACTCTAAACACCTGTACCACCACTGTAGCTCAGAAATATGAACTCTTAATCATATTACAATATCCTTCTAATAACTTGATATTTTTTAGATAAATGTTCCAAAGTTTCTTGTAAAAATGGTGGAACATGTGTCATTGAAAATGAAATGGCTGTGTGCAATTGCACTGAAAAATATACCGGAGATTCTTGTCAGACTGGTAAGTAAGATAATTTAAACTTATAATACAATTTTGAATAAAATCAAACAAATACGTTGCACAGCGTCTTTTTTTAATCATCTTATGTTATTTCAGTACATGTCTTCTTAATAGGATTATTATTTCGATTCTGCATCTTCTATTTAGAATAACTAAACCAGAGGATACTACAATTAGAGTGATAAAATATATTTTTAGTACTAAGGTAGAGTAACTCCGGGAGGATCGCCGCATTTAAGTTAGATGCCGCACCCCTTGTATTTCTTGAAATTATCGTTAGATGGTCGTTAAACGCGCAGCATAGGTGACAATGAGATTATTTTAGCCAGTGTATAGCGTGAATCCCATTTTGACATTTGAAGCCCACCAAAGTGGGATGCTTTGGGGCCTATAGCTACTATGGCTGTCGCCTCGAATGATCCTTATTATACAGAAACAACAACAAGTCACAACAATTTTATTTTCCATTACATATATTATATTACAACAATGGGACATTCACAATTGCATCCATGTCGTACCCGAGGATTCGAACCCGGGTCCCCGCCGTGGCAGTAACTGTCGCTACCGACCACGCCACTGGGCGACTAGCGTGAACCCCATTTCGATGTTTACTCGTAGATGTACAATCCTTATTTTGACGTAAGTGCATGATTTCCTTGTCCAAACATTTAAACACGTTATGCTTAAATACTTTTCATACGCTAATTACTAAATGCATGCATGATTTCGAAGTCGAAAATAAGTGTAGCGTTTATATAGAGTACTGTGTGTACGGTTACGCCATTTTCCTTAGAGATGGCATGTAACTGTGATGGCCGACGATTGTACCATGCAAAATGGGATACATGCTGCATTGCAATTCCGGTATACATGCCGCAGATTCTTTTGTATGGCATGATTAGACGTGTTAACATGTCCTTTTCTTTTTGCACAAACTAACCAACTTAGGCATATCATCGAGTTTACTAAAACCAAAGGAGTAAAAGGGGAAAATAAAAAGTAAGAAGGGCAAGAAAGATGCAAGTCAAGATGATAATAATGAAAAAATGGATTACGCGTATAACGCAGACGTTCTTTGCAAGAAATGTTTACTGTGTGTACGGTTACGCCATTTTCCTTACAGTTGGCAGGTAACTGTGATGGCCGACGTCTGTACCATGCAAAATGGGATACATGCTAGACTGCAATTCCGGTATACATGCCGCAGATTCTTTTGTACAGGATGATTAAGTGTTATTAACTTGTCCTTTTCTTTTTGCACAGACTAACAAAGTTAGACATATTATCAAGTTTACTAAAACCAAAGGAGAACAAGTGGGTAAGTGTGATGACAGATCGCACAGAGGGTTTCGTTTAATATTCCTTTAAAACACTTTATCCTTTTGTGAAATCTGTTAGTTCCACATTTCGCAACCAGGGGCGCACTCTATTCTACACAAACCTCTATCCAAAGGAAACTCCGATTTACAACCTATCCGTAGGTATATTAGTCGAGGGGATCGGGTCTATAGCACCCGAGATAGGTAGGCGCCCCAGGAAATTGCACGGAACATTCTTTTATAAGCTTTTTATTATGTGCTATGAACTATGTCAAAGTTTCCAGCAGATCGACTTGTTAGATTTCATAATTTTAACAAAATTGCGTTATGTTAGTTGCAAATTCCACCACCAGGGAGCGCACACTATTCATAACAAAAGTGTATCAGATCGAAACTCTGTTAAACAACCTATCAGTGGATGTGTTACTGGAGTTGGTGGCGGCCTTAAGCGAGAAATTAAGAAATTTGCTGAAAGTACTATTCGGAAATAGTGGTAACTAAAATTTTGACATTTTTATATTTCATAAGCAGCACGTGTCTGAGTATATCATAGTGCTCAAAAAACGACACCTAAAAAGGTCGTAAACGCTATTTTTTAAAAAAGAAATCCAGCGCCCCTCTCCCGCCCTCCCTTCACAGGAAATTGCATGCACCATTATTTTATAAGCTTTTTATTATGTGTCATGAAGTATCTTAAAGTTGCAAACGGATCGCCTTGCTATATTTCCTAATTTTAACAAAATCGCGTTACGTTAGTTCCGCATTCCACCACCAGGGAGCGCACTCTATTCTTAACAAAAGCATATCTGAACGAAACTCCTTTGCGCAATCTCTCCGTAGATACATGGTCGGGAGGGTGGCGGTGCAGTCTTAACCAACAATTTAAAACATTTTCCTCGATAACAAACGCTAAGATTTAATAAATAAATCTAGTCCCCCCCCCCTCCACTCCTCGAAATATCACACTCCATTCTTTTTTACACTTTTTCTTATGTGTTATAAAGTATCTTAAAGTTTCGAAGACATCGAGTGGCGGTCTTAAACAATAATTTAAGATATTTCCTGAAATTGCTATTCGGAAATAGTGGGCTGAACACTTATAAACCTATAAACTTTTTCATGTTGAATAATTAATACTTATCTCATAGCGCGCCGTCGAAACACCCCATGCAAATTGTTAATTTATTAATTTAAATGAAATCTCCGTTAAAAAAGCACGTGCCTCCATCTTAATCTGGCATTTGATGGAAATAAAAGGAATTAATAAAATAATAATTAATATCTCAGCTCGTAATGAAGCAATCTCTTTGAACCGGGTATGTATGGAATCTGCGAGAAATTTCCAGCCCGGATGTCAAAAAATTTAATCGAAAAATTTAATATTTAAAAAGTTTAAATTTCGTATTAGACTTGCCTCCCCTTAAATTTCTCCCGCGCCGATATGTCCAGAAATGATGACAGCTGCCTTCCGGTGAATGGAAATCTGTTTTCATTGTTTTTAAAAACACAGAAATTAAATTTTTATCGATCGATTTTTAGTGGATTTTTTGCGTTCTATCCTACGCAGAAATTTGAAATTTATACCAAAATAAAGTAGAATTTTTTCCGCGTATTTCTACACCTGTTACGAATTTGTACGACCGCTATTTCGGCAGATCCAATTTTGCTTTTTGAAGGTCCACTTCATTTATTGCTTAAAGTACTCCGTGGTAACCCTGCACCGGCTGATTTGACGGAGCATCCGCTGAGTTTACTGGCAACCATTAGGAGAAACTGGGGAGGATTTCGATAACGTGCATTTTCACCTGCATTCAAAAGGTTGATTGGTTAATTTTAGAATTTAATTAGCCCGTAATTAGGTTAATTACCAACTTTTTCAAAATTTTATGATTTGTTGTTTGATGTGAGGTGTTCAGCTATAAGTACCCAAAATTTCAAGTCTCTAACATGTATAGTTTCTGAGAATGGGCTCTGTGACGGACAGACGGACAGACAGACAGACAGACAGACAGAGGAGCGAGACGAATAGGGTTTCGTCGGATGAACGAAACCCTAAAAAGGGTAAAATAAAAAGTAAGAGGGGCATGAAAGATGCAATTCAAGATGATCTAATGAAAAAATGGATTACGCGTATAACGCAGACGTTCTTTGTAAGAGATGTTTAGAAAACTACTCCAAAAAAGAGGAGGTGTAATTGGCTTCGTTGCATCATGTGTCAAATGTAGTTACATAAAGACAGTACTTTTTCGACGCTCTTTGTGTAGATTGTAGTCGAAAAAAACAGGTCTATTAACAAATGAATTATGTAAACACAATTTTATTTTCTTTCCCTCTCTAATGCATTGATGTTACGTTGTTTCTGAAATAACAATTAAAATTTAATGCAAAAAAAATCCGTCGAAAATTTTAATAGTGAAAGTAGGCAAACAATTATTAATTTGAATCTACTAATACGTTTCATTGTACTCATTTAAATTCATTTTTTATTTCAGCGTTAATTATAGTCCAGATATGAATATTGTTTTAAATATTTTTAATTATAATTTCATTCTGTTCTTATTACAAGACCGATATAACTACTAGGGTGGTGCGAAAAAAGTCAAGTTGATATTTCCGAGTCGCTATAGTGCGGAAAAGTTGCGATTCGTCAATACAAGAAAAACCCCAAAAAAATTCTTTAAATCGGACTTTATCTTCCGATCCCGCAAACCGCCTAAAAATTCAAAAAAATTGAAAAATTCCGATTTTTTTTCAGAATTAAAAAAAATTACATATATATATATTTTATCACTATAGTGAAAAATATTTGCAGATTGTAATGTTTAATAATAATAATAATAAACAATTGCGTTTAAAGAATATCTTCTGATCGCTCGAGCTCAATAAAAATCGGGAAAAATCCTATTTTCAGTGATTTTGATGAATAAAGAAAATAATCCCCTGAGGTCAGTTTGCGGTCCAATGTTAACATTTGCATATAAATTGTACAGCTCTTTGCTTGTTTAGATATTTGATAATATTTAAACAACCCAGAACTGACCACGGGAAGGTAGTTGCACTTTGAGTTCAACTCACACCCTTCCTTTCATCCAACCAATGAGGGTGTTTGCTATTTACGCTACTTAAATACATTATTTGTTATAATACAGTCAAAACACTGTATTAAAAATCTAGTGTCGTGACAGTATAAGATATAAATTTGTTATTTCCTCTGTTTAAGTCTGACTTTTAGATGCAACTTTGTACTGCGATTTGGTGGTAATGTCTAGTATCATGGACATTGATTTCAATGTGTCCCTGGTGAATCCATCTCTTGAGTGGTCCCACATACCTTAAACGATGCTTCTGTTACCAATTTGACGGACCGCTTGAAAGCTTGCGTATGTCAGGGAAACTTTTTATCATCCCAGCCTGAGATATCACATGATTGAACGGAAAAATATATTTCTTCATTGGTTACTCTCCAAAAAAGAGGAGGAGATGATAATTTTGCTACATTCCAATCAATTAATTCTGTATAGTCAGCCGCATCGAAGTTTAAAGTAGGAGTGATAAAGATTCTGGTGCTTTTGCCTTTTGGAACAGTATGCCTGGCTTTTAACACTCTTCTTAGCCCTAGCTCTTTTATGTGCCTCCTCTTATCAAACATCATTACCATCAGTAGGTTTTCCGGGTGAGAAAAGAACGAATTTCGTTCAATTATAGGGACTAGACATTTTTCAGGTTGTCACGCAAGTATCGAGATGTTTCTATTGCTCTGTACAGATAAATAGGCCCGTCTGTAATGTACTTAATGCATTTTTTAAAAAACCAAACTGGCATGTAAGATTTTAAAATAAATGTCAATATGGCTTTTTAGGCATCCGTTGGGTTTCACACGCTCGCGTAATGTCGAAGGACTATTTGCACAAATGAGCCATCTGGCATGTGAAATTGGGACGGGGTCACACTTTGATAAGTCATTTGGAAAGTTGCCAATTTTAATTGCCTTACTTACGTCGAAAAGATATCGTTTTCCCTTGCTCAATAATTGTCTGTCCACTTCTGGAATTTCACAATCAGTCAATTCAAAATTTATCCCTGAGATCTTTTCACAACAATGAGATTCTACCCAATTGGTCTACTAAATGATCTTGGACCAGTTGTTTCACAGTCCAAATGTTGAAAAGGATGGCGGAAAGGTAATTCAACAAAATGGAATAAACAAACAACTCACTGAAGTGGTCGTCAGAGATGCACTTGAAGCTGCTTGATAGCACCACCTTTCCATCCAATATTGGTATTTGTAGCATCACAGCCTACCAGATCTAACAAGGAGAGGGCCAACCTTGTTCATCACAGATTTTGATTATTTTAATCTATGTTGTAGGGTAGAGACCCCTTAGTCTCAGGTTCAACGGATTTTATCCAACGATCCTTAGTTCTTGAGAAACCGGGGGGGGGAGCTAATAGTAGTACACAACTTAAATACCAACTTTGCAATCAAAATGCTAGGTTGGGCGTAGCTCAGTTGCTATGGCGTTTGCCGGCTGATCAGCGGGCCCGGGTTCGATACCTGAACGCGCTACATTTGTTTTTCTCTCTTTTTGCTTTATAAATATACTTGTAAGTATAACTTAATAATCTCATTGTCAATTAAAATTTATAATATTGTATACCAATTATAATTTTAACCTATTCAATTTTTTACTTTTAACTAAATAGTTGTATAAAACATCTTAAAACTGTTAATTTTTTTTTAAATCACTTTTAAAATGTATTTCATATATTCTTTATCGATGCAATGGTATTGAGCAATTGTGTCAATTCGTGATTTTAAAGAAACATCATTTACGCATTGCTTTAACAAAGGAAGTCAATGCGATAATACTATTATTCTGTTTTTAAAATAACAAGCATAATTATATTAAAAATTAGCATCAGAATTAAATTACAACCGATTTTTTGCATATTAAACATTTTTAAATTTGTAATACATATGCTTGCGTTTTCAATTATTTTGCTTTCCCCTTTATCTTATTTCTGCTTTTATTTTTATTTTATTTCAATATTTTTTTATTTTATCATAACTATATGGCGCCACAACAAGTTTTGTCACGATTTTGTAGTTTTTATCATTCAATAATAGATCCAATTTCTTTTTAAACCTCTTTAAAGGATGAGAAATAATAGTTTAAAAATAAAAAATGATAAATTTAAGTTTGTTAACATTATACTTAATGTATGATATTAAAATTCTTAATTAAAATTATTAAATTATTACAAGTATATTTATAAAACAAAAAAATAGAAAAACAAATGCAGCGCGTTCGGGTACCGAACCCGGGCCTGCAGATCAGCTAGCAAACGCCGCACCAACTGAGCTACGACCAACCAATCCTTTTTGTTACAAAGTAATTATTTAAGTTGTGTACTACTATTAGACCCCCCGGTTTCTCAAGAACCAAGGAGCGTTGGATAAAATCCGTTGAACCTGAGACTAAGGGGTCTCTACCCTACAACATATATTAAAATAATCAAAATCTGTGATGAACAAGGTTGGCCCTCTCCTTGTAAGTATTCTCATGAAATCCCTTGTTCAGTAAGACATGATACTATGAAAGCTACAATGCTTTTATCAGATCCGGAGTTTAGAGACACATGGCCTAAATAAACTGAGTCACGTTCTTTTATGACAGAATAGTGTTCCTCTTTAATAGTTCGACGAACCTGTTTGATACAATCCTTTCTATAACTAGGGTATCGTCCTTTCTTCTGTCAAAATATATACCATGTAAGTTCATTTGAATCCAGATGACTTTTGCTGTAAATTTTATGGAGTTAGGTGAGATTAGGTGGGAGCGCGTACCCGACTTCAGCGCTGTTTTGCAACGTGGCTAGCGGCAGTTGGGTGAACTACTAAACTTTTCAGACCTGGAACGAACTCTTCATGGTAAGCTCAATGTTGTCTAAAAATGACCTAATATCCTCAATAGTATCAATTAACATTTAAATCTTAACCTCAGACCGCAAATTGATCTCAGTTGATTGTATTCTTAAAGCATGAAAATCCCTCAAAATGGAATTTTTGCCGATTTTTATTGAGCTTGCGTGATCGGAAGATATTCTCTAACCACAACTTTTTTAATTATTATTATTAAACAGTACAATCTGCAGATATTTTTCACTATAGCGATAAAAAATATATAAACGTAAAAAAAAAAAAAAAAATTATTCTGAAAAAATCGAAATTTTTCAATTGTTTTGAATTTTTAGGCGGTTTGCGGGATCGGAAGATAAAGTCCAATTTGAAGAATTTTTTTTTTGTTTTTCTCGTATTTACCAATCGCAACCTTTCCGCACTATAGCGACTCGGAAATATCAACTTCACTTTTTTCGAACCACCCTAATAACTACCGCACAAGTGCGGCGTTTCATCCTGAATGTACGGGTTACGCGACGCAATGTAATGTTTTAGAAAAACAATGTTAAAAAATATTAATTGTTTTGAATTTTTTTTGTCGCAGTACACGTGTTGTATATTTAACATTAAATAGCAGAGCATGATTTTTTGTTATTTATGTCCACCATGGGACTTTATACACAAATTGAAAAACATATGCAGCATAAATCCCGGAATTACTCTAGACAAATATCTTGGTTCTTCATTTTACAATAAAATCGTTCTATGACAAGAAAATGTTTAGAATATCTGTAATTAAAATAGGGATATTTAGGTACAAATAAATTAAATGTCTGTTTAAACATATTCCAGCCGACTATTTGGATATTTATGTTTCACACATGAGGATTAGATGCTTATCCCTGTAAGTTCGGAAAAATAGATTATTCATAATTTAACTTAATTATCTTCATTTTCTCTGTGTTGGGTACTTCAGGAAGCATGGTGATTTTCACTGATGTTTTTTGGGGGGATTTTCCAAAAAAAAACTGATAACTGTAAATATCTGTACTAATAAAAAAAATGTTTTGCTCTGTCTATGTGTGTGTGTCTGCATGCGATGGCTGGGAAAATCTACCGTGCTTACAAGGCTGAAAATTTAGGCGAGGTTTGTCCAAGGCATCTTCTGGTGCACCTGAAGCTAAGACATTTAATTTTTGATAATTAGTCGTGTTAGTAATTAAAAAATAATCAAAAAGTCAGCGAAAATTTATGACTTTTTAGAGAACCGAGCAAAACCGCAAAGATACCAAAGAAAAACATCCCACACCTGTTTGAATCTAGAAAAAGGGGAAGTGTTACCTGAAAAGTAAAGGTTTTCAAAAGAGATAAGAAACTGGAGGTTTTCGAACTCATCTATATTTTCAAAACTATTAGAGGTAGCGATTTGAAAATTAAGACACATATGCAAAATAATACTCTATTTCAGAAATTCGAATAATTAGAAGAATCAATTGAGAAAATTCTGAAAAATGAATTAAAAACATTATAAGCGAAAATATATATATATTTTCAATTGATGTGGAAGGGAGAGACAGAGGGAGAGAGTGTTTGGCAGGTGGCCTTTGAGAAATAACAGTTGAAAACCAGATTGTAATAATTAAAAAAACAGAGTGGGATTTTTTAAAGCATATAGAAAATTGAAAAACTATTTTAGGTAGGGATTTGAAATTTTAGACAACAATGCAAAATACTATTCTATTTCAGAAATATGAAAAATTAAACCAAAACCTGTAACATAAACGAAAATTATTGATTTTATTCGCTAATTTAAATCGTAAGCGGTCAGTAAAATTAAAAATGTTGTAGAAACATAAAAATTAATTATCTTAATTTTCTTTATTAATGGCTATTTTGCCAAACAAATTAATTTTACAGTGCCTCTAGAAATATGTATTTTTTTTATTTATCAAATCCCTCCAATCAATGTGGTATTACAGCTACGTATGCCTTTGTTTTGCCCAAATAAGTTATCATTAACGGATTTGAAACGCTTCTAGTAAAATTATATCTTCGCATTGCAATAAAATGCTTAAAATAAGTTATATTAACTTAAATTTCGCTCACAATTTTAAGGCATATTTTCAATTTTAAGATGATTATATTATTATTATTATTATTATTATTATTGATATTATTACTGTTATTATTATTATTATTGATATTTAATTAATATAAGGGAAATAAATAATACCAGCCTTTAAAATCTCATTTTTATATAGCAGTATAGTCTTTGGAAATAAGAAACTAAAATTCTGTATTGCATTTATCCATTAGTATATAACAATTAAAATTATGACTAAATAATTGCTTTTTAACACTTTCCAATAAAGTTGAAAAGTGTTTATGCATTCGGTTTGTCTGTTCCT